>OMKR01000592.1:0-13733 GCA_900302355.1 Cyttopsis rosea
ATTAATATAAAATATATTGATATTACATAAAAGATAAGGATGCATTAGATATAAATATATAGATATATAAAATAAAAGAGAAATACAATAGGTGGTAAATATATAATTGCATTTAAAATAAATATTTAATTTAATTTAATTTAATTTAATAATTGTATATTTATTTATTTATTGGATTTAAAAAAGTTATAAAGATATATATATATGTATAGTATCCGTATTATTACTGTTATTATTAGGACTGCTATTATTATTAAATTAAATTAAATTAAATTAAATTTATATTATATTATATTATCCTTTGTTGATAGATGTGGACATCGGTGTGATTTTATTTTGACTGTTTTGCTGCTGCAACACCTCAATTCCCCCCGGGATTAATAAAGTGTTAATAAATATAATAAAGTTTATTTACTTATTTATTTATATTATATAATAATATAAAATAGGTGTATTCCAAAGAATATAATAGAGAAAATATATTTTAAAATCCTTCATGTTAACACAGAAATATTATCAAAAGCTATCTTGGAAAGAAAAGAATAAATTCACAATTTGTGACTTGCTATTTTGTTACGTTTAGGTCAAATCCTCTTTAACCACACAAGGAATAAGTAAACATCCCCTCTCTTACACTGCACCAAACTAATCCTCTTCACAAACTTACTGGTGGTGTCATAGCAAGTTAATAACACTTTAATATTAAGTCTCAAGCTGTTGGTTTTATGTAACGTCGACTAAACATAACTTGTATTCCATTCAACTGATGGGTTTTAGTAACAGAAAAATTCAGGCGCCGTCACATAGTTTTGGTAGTTAAAATAAGTAGTTGTTCAAAGGAGACAGTGTACTTGAAAACACATGCATACGTTATAATATTGGGGATCTTTCTTAGCTATTCCCACACAACTTTAACCAAATGGCAGGTAAGGGATAATGCCATATAATGTGTTGAACAAGTCCAAACAAGTGCTTCGTTGACAGACAAAGAAATCCAAGGAATTCCAAGGGTGGATGAGCAATGCAGGCGTCATATTCTATGGATACCAGCGTCAGTCAGGCCTTCCAAAAACCCTTTATTACCATTTAGTAAGCAAAGAGTAACAAAACAGAGATGATCAAACAGAAAATAAAACCATCAACTTGCTTGATAACACTCAAATGAAAGAATAAATAGATTAGCAGGCAAACAAAAGTTGGCTCATGTGTGCTTTAGGCTTGCTTTAGTTGTCTTATTAAATATAAATCAGCTCAGTATTAAAATTGACATCAGTGCAGAGAGAACTCCATTTCACAGGGTTGGGGTCAAATAGACAAACAAAAAGCTACTGCAGGATCAGCATTCATTTGTTGATTAGCGACAACAAAAATCGATTTTGTGGAATCATGGGAGGAGAAGGAGAAGCAAACTTATTAATACCGTACACAAAGAATGTATTGACCCCCGCCCTTTATAACGATCAGGTTCTGTGCCTCACGCCGTCTTCTCATTGCCCAGGCTGGTCTGAGCCGGGGTGGTGTTGGTGTAGTTGGGAATGCTGTACTTTGTGAGGACCGATTTAAACTGCTCCAGCGTAGCATCCGTCCGAACCCCCGTGGGGTCAAAGTGGGTCCGGCTCACCCTGAACCGGGCTTCTGTGAGGTACTGGAGGAACTTGTTCAACCTGCAAAGGGGCAAATGGATTAAAACTTATTTGATTTGAACACTGTAGTGATTTTCTAGAATGTATCCATTACAATGCAGAGTTGGACAGCAGTTTGAAATCCCATAGGTTTCAAGTATTTCTCTGGGCTCCTCAACTGTGGGCCGTGATCTAAAAAGATTAATTTTATTTGCGATATACGGAGGGGGATGAGAGGAGATGTATTGCCAGGTCACTCACTTGGGCATGTTCATGCCTCGGATACTGTGACGGTGGATGCTGTAGTAGAAAGCCGGGTGTTCCAGAGATGCGTCGGACTTGAGCTTCTTCACGACATTTCCAGCCGTCTCCTCGACCGTCTTTCTTTTTCCTGCAGTTAATAAAAGAAGAATCTTTAACGCAACAACATAACTGAAAGAGTGAGGGTCATTTATTTTTATTTAAAAGACACACAATACCATGACCTTCCTATACAAAGCATCTTCATTGTGAGACTTTCTTTTGAGGGAAAATTGTTGTGCAAACTTGCCCCCTGGAGGACAATGGTGGATCTGCTGCTGTTGAAGAAAACAAAATGCAAAGAACTCACCAGACTGGTCACCACTGCCCGATTCCTCCACCCTGTCTAGGGTTTTAATGACCACACCACACTCCACTAAAAAAGAGAACGCAAACCAGCCTTGCATTACCAAAATTGTTTGGGCTAAAAAAATACTTGGTGCAATACACATAAATGTGTGGACAGTGTAGAACTGGATTTACCTTGGTCAGTCAGAGATGAGAGTCCATGTGCAAAAGACTTGAGCGTAGTGCACTCGGACTCACAGATGAGGGTTTTGACCAGGGGCTGGATGTCATCCATGCTGTGCTGAATCGCTGCAAACAACATTCTCCTCAGAAATCCGGTGTTAAACAGGGGGCCAGACCTGGGCAAATGCACAAACAGATTATTATAGAAACAAACCACCAAAAGCCATGGCTTTAGACATATGAAGTTGATACCTTTTCAGAGTTATAGGGAGAATGTTACTCTACCATAATGGTCCTAGCTCCACAGCCGTTTTGCCTGGCATGCTCCCATGGCAGTTACAGGGCAATTGGTTATAGAGGTTTCCTGAAGAACAGTGTCCATAGTAAAGAGTATAAATATTTACCAGTCACATATTAATACAAGCCATTTGTGTGTTATCTAGGATTTTTTACTTTTATTTTTTAATCACAAAATAAAATAGTCTTTGTTAAAACTGTAAAACAGTGACACAACAACTTACCTAGTTAATTATAATAATTAATTAGAGAGGGATATAATAGGGAATCTCCTTCCGGCACACAGTAGAAATTTGAATGCAAATTTCTAATGAGCTCAATTATTATATTTGCATTTGATGCATTAAAAACAAAACAAAGAAACCCACTATATTCAACTTTAGATTTACTAATCCCTGGGACACAAGTGGACACTAGACACTATATTGAAAGAGATAAACTTTCACTGGGTAAATTATTTCCTTTATTGGGCCACTCCAACAACAGCACAGCCTATAACCACCATAAAATCCTGAAAGTTCCACTACGACTGTAAATATAAAGTGGGCAGACTTCAGTCTACTCACCGTCTACCATGCTGCCTTGCTTGAGGAAGACCCTCTCTTCACACCACTGGCAGTGGATGAGCTGCCGTAGCCTCTTCGCCGACTCGTCTGCCTGAGTCGGGCCCCTGATGACCCTCACCACCACCAGGACAAAATGCTCCAGTGCCACCGCGAGAAGCACCTCGATGCCTTTATTACAGCGGGCCGCTGCTCTGGAATACAAAAGAAACGGATAGCCACGATTTGAAAACTTTGTATATGATCACCATCAGACATGATGTGTTGAGACAGTCTTCATGACTACAAAAGTTGTTCCTTGTCTGTGCTCAACAGGAAAGAACCAGAGCTGTATTGTGTTCTTCCACACACATCCTTATATCTAATATAAGCAACTTCATATGAAAAGCACCCCTACCTAGCAACAGCGGCCACCACCATACGCGCAGACAGCTCTTTGTAGTACTCCGTGCGGACAATGTGGCAGCCGTAGTGACGCAGGGTGACGTTAAGTGACTTGGCGTACAGCGAGCCCGTGTCTGTGGACGTCACAGAGATGATGCCCAGGTTTCGGACGTTGCGGAAGGCTGCATCCAGGTAGTTCACTGCCGTACCGAATGGGTCCAAGTGACTGGAGGGATGTATAGATATAAATTAGTTTGCATAGCTTAATGATTGTTGATTATGACAAAATTCTGGGTAATATAAATGGAATTTTAATTTAAATATGCATAACAAAGTGGGACAAACCCCACTTGATAGCAATCTAAATATTTTGGCTGTTGCCCTAATTATACAAAAACTATAAGAATGTAAATCTATAGGGTTGGTTCTCATTTGTAGAGAATATTCAAGCAGCAATATTGTAACCTTGGCTTTGATACTGTATATAATCACCTTCCTTTGGAGTTGGGAAATGTTTTGATTTGCACCTTTCCTCCTCTGGCACATCATATTGTTTTTGTTCTTTAAAATCATCAGACTGATTGGAAAACAACATGGATGATTTCCCATTTCCTACTGTATGTGTCTAACGCTCACACCTACACATAGTCAAAGGAGCGCAGGTGCATGATGACGTTGGCATCCATCTTGGCGACCTCAACCGTGGCGATAGGCGCTCCCTCGTCTTCGCTGCTCTGCTCGTCGGGTCCCGAGGAACCCCGCGAGGCCCCATCCACCCGGATGTGGTTGAGTTCGCAGTTCTCTTTAATCATTTTTACGCACACATCGCTGATGTCCGTGATGGTCACCTTGACGGCATTGCGAAGGTGCTTGGCCCACTGGAGGCCCATGATGCCTGGGGGAAAGGGGAGGTTTTGGTTAAGCTTCATCCTTGAAAATAGCTACTAGCCAGTACCAAACTAGCTCACATCCACTTGTGTTTTTACTGTTACTGAAACTATATCTGGTCAAAGAATATGTTGTTTAAACAACAATCGCCTGCCACAAATAAGACACTCTGTAGCTTGATTATAAATAAACAGGTACAATGCAAACTTTTCACCTGTGGCCCCAAAAGCATCCAGACATTCCACGGGGTTCCTCTCCTTGGCCAGAACGGCCAGTGCACAGAACACCAGCTGCCTACAAAGACACACACATATACATACATTTTGAATTGTCTATTGTTAGTCTTCCAGTTAACTTTGAAAATAAAATTCAGGTGATTACTGTGAACTTTTTTGGCAAGTGATGCAATATAACAAGTCAATAGAAACCTGTGGACTGACCTGTTGGTCTTCATCTTGCGGCTGAAGTAAGTGTCACTCTTCTGTGGCGTGGTGTGATTAGGGAGGAGCTGGACATTGGTTCCGAGCTCTTTCATTATCTCAAAGGTCTGGCCAGAGGGAGCTGACAAGTGAATGGATACATTAAAAAGGAATATAGAGACACTTGTTTTGTATCATAACTGCCATAAAAATTTACAGAACAAAGAATTTAAGACAAAGGAAATTAAAACTGAAGTAATGGAGTAGTCATATTTGACTCTTTACCTGGATCTTCATAATAAACGTCGCAGCTGCTCGGGTAGCTGGCTTCCGTCTCTCCCTTGTTGACATGGCGTTTCAGGTGGCTGATCATGTCGGTCTTGCGAGCAATGGTGGCAGAACACACTATACAGTGATAGTGAGCCACATGCCTCCCTGCTGCCTGGAGGGGTTATACAGCAACAATAGAGAATTAAACTAAGTAAAAATATATATTAAGATCTACATTCCCCAGCAGGATAAATGGGGGCTTACATAACATAATTCATAAAAATGAAACCTACAAAGCAAGACTAAAATAAGCCTTTTTGATAGTGCACAGCACAGCAGCAAGTTGGGAAATTATAATAGAAAACAAGTAGAAAATGAATGGGCATAAATAATCAGAAGGCTTGCTCTGTCCTTTGGTGTTTCTGGGAGTTTTTCCTTGCCCGGGTGGGAGTTACGCCTCAGCAATGCCGTTGATTTCTATGGGCCTGTTCAGGCCTAACAATATAATGTGTCTTGGGTGATCACAAGACGATCACAAGTGGACAGCTCTGAATACAAGTGTGAATGAGATCCAATCACTCAGGCCACATTGGGAGGTGGTCAGGGGCGCATTTGTATTACTTGTCTGAACATGTAACTGAAGTGTCCCTAGCGGTACTGGGACTGCCTCATCGATTACATAAGGAGATATATGTGCTCATTTACATGATCATGCCATTCTCTTCACTTTTATTTTCAACCAAGACGTGTGTTGAGACACCTAGTGAAGCCAGGTGTGAACAGCGCTCCGTCTCAACTGGATCGAGACACAAACACAAGTTACCAGGTCCGAACAGGGCCGGTGTGAAATGTGCACTTGTGAAGCCCTTTGAGGCTGTACTGTGATAAAAGGCTGCATGAATAACCTTGACTTGACGCATGGATGCAGCTGAAACAAGTCTATTGTTCTTTCAAATGAGTGCAGCTGTCTGAAAGGTGTGCATTTCATCTCTTACCTGGTCTCCACTGAGGCTGGGCTTCAGTTGTCTGCACGACAGATGACAGATGCACATTCTCTGGCCTGTTAAAGGTCACAGGTCAAAAGTTAAAAAGGATCCAACCCAGGTTTGAAGAGATAGTGTGTCTACCAATTCAGGAACCATTGATCTGTCTGCACAGGCAAACCTAACTAACTAACTAACTAAAGTACGGTTAAATAGAAGAGCTGAAAACTACGGTGTTCAATCTGGAACCATAAACCATTTTCACTTTGCTTTAAAAGAATAGATAAAAAGCAAGCAAATAGACTAATAAGTAATACCTTCACAATCTGTAATAAGGGGAAAAGATTTAATATATTTCCCCTACTAAATCATACCCGCTTTTCAGAAACTAATGTTCAACCAAATGTTTCATTTGCTCCCAAATCCCAATAATGCAAAAAGATGAAATAATATATAAATAAAACATTCCAAGTGTATCCTCCCCGATAATTTAAATCACACCACATTTCTATCATATGAGCAGCATAGCTGGACCAACGTAGCTGTGCCTCATCAGACGGCTTAAAGATTTGACATCGCTCAATGGGACGAAATGACAATTCAATGAGAACGCTTTGAATATTTATTTATATACTTTAGAGTAATATAGACAATTAAAATGACAAAACATATATTCAATGAGTTATCGCAATTTAAACATCATTTGAAAACTTGAACACCTTCGATCAGTGAGTGATCTATTCTCAGTTGGTCCCTAATGGCGAGGTTACATTATACTCATACCCTCAAACTCCACGTAGACTTTCCAGTGGAGGTTCTGGAGGTGGCGACGCAGCTTGTGGCTGTAGCACGCTTTAAACTTCTCCTCCGAGCACAGGGGGCAGGACTTTCGGCCAGCTGTCGGAAAGCCACACGAAAACACTTTGTAAACGCAGAGACGGCGCAAAATACTTAAGTTTCACTCTAGATCGTTTGATTCCAAGAGAAGTGAAACAGGCGTGTTAGATAGGAAGCCCTCGAACAACCTACCGCCGTTCAGATCAACAAGCATCTCGAGGCCCTCCAATTTGGTCTGGATGGAAATGTGTCTGTCTGTGAGGAGAAAATAATACCCATCACTATTATTATTTGGACAAATTCAGACTGAGTGACACTGATTTAGTCATGTCTAGACTAAGTCGCCGCAAAATTACCGATAGATGTAGTAGATGGTTTGGAGTCACCGTCTCCGCCAGCTTCATTCTTTATCACAGGAGCCGCAGCTTGGTCCTCTGCACCTGTCCCGTTGCCATCGCCCTGACCAACACCTTCAGGAATGAACAAGATAGAGATCAGATACTGTGTTTACTCTTCTGTCTACCACTGCGTGTTCTGTATTTACTATTACTGTCATGGTGTGTTATTATTGTAATTTCCGTACAAATGAGCAGCCACAACTTGGATGCGCCGTTATCTTTTATGTTTGATGCTCAAAAAGACATCCAAAGAGAAGAAACTCATCCGATCCTCAGAATTGTCATTGTTTTAACTGTTATTACACGACTGTGAATACAGTTTAGAACTACCAAGGAGGAAAAACAAAACAGCGATCATAAAAATCACGTGATCAGTTATGTTAAAAACGCAGACAACAAACAAACACGATAGGTCAAGCCTCCCTCGAAAACTGTGCGCCTTTGCGGTCCTATCGCGGAGCTCCGCGACGAGGCCGTTGTACGGCGTAATTACGCAGCCCGTACAAACGAATAACTCGATTTTGACACGATAACTAACCCCGCGCGGTGTCACTTCGTGGTTAAAGGTGGTTCGTGGTAGCGCCGTGTTGCGCGTTCGTATAACCCCCTCTCCCCGGCGTTATCTCTGGGCACTGGGTCCCATGGCGGAGCTCCGCGGTGAGGCCCACATTGACTTCTGCAGTTATAAACTCATATTCACAGCGAAAGTGCCGCGCGGCGTGGACGCGGGTGACGCTAAAAAACGAGCTCAATTTTATTGTCCAATGAGCGGCGTTCAAATAACAAATCGACGCCGTTTTCTTTACCTTTTAAATCAACGTCCTCCTGGTGTAGCTGAGCTGCGTCTCCCTCCTTTACCTCCGCCATGACACACTACAGGCAAAGGCAAATTGCCTCTACGCCAAGTGGGATCCACTATAAAGTGCGCGATGTTCCCTTTTCACTTTCGTAGTTTGATCAAAACGTGTGTTTATGAGATTAGATACGATCACAACACTTTATGAAGACATATTATTGTGTTATAATATTAGTACGGTGTAGATTATAGAGGTATGGATCTAATTGTTGTTATAAAAACAGCAGTCAACACGTCAAATAAAATGTATACAACTGCTTGTTATTCTCAATCGCAACAAAAAAATAATCTAATGACGTATTAAATTGTTTGTTATTCTTCCGATCGAGAGACCGGAAATAGAAATACAAATCCCACAAACACTCGCCGTCGCCGTTTCCTTTCACGTGACACTAGCGGGCGTGAACGGAGTCGCGCTGTGTTCCGGTGCGACTCGGAATTTCGGCGGCGATTCCGAATCGGTGATCCCCCCGCCCGCTCGCGTCTGTTGGGGAAAGCCCGGGGGCCCGCACCAAGCGCGTGTTTGTTCGGCAAAGCTTGTGAATTGTGCACGCTGCAAAACGTATGTTAAGATAGCACGGAAACGAACAGGAGTATTTAATGGAAAAAAAAAATATATATAATAATAATAATAATAATAATAATAAAAAGCCTGTGCCGCGACGTGTGCCGCCGTGCATCTGTGACGTCGTCATGTACGTTATCCGCGTCGACCGGCCCGAGCGATCTGCCCCGAGAAATTCCGACGTAAACGGCCGTTCCTTCGCAACTTTCGCGGGAGGCGGGTATTTTTTCCGAGCTCCGGCTTGCGCGGAACGCAGCGTCAGGAAGGGTCCCGGATGTTGTGACCGGGTACAGTTTCAACGCGGGGTGACGACACGTTTCGTTGCTTTCGCTCGGAGTTGGCTCGGGTGGCTTTGCGTGTAGTGCAGTGCGGTGTAGCGCTCGCTAACCGGCCGCACCGCCGTGTGTCCGTTTCGACCGCGGCCGTGGGCGGTTACTGTGACCGTTCCGTTAAATGACACGGTCACACCAACACGGCACGTTGCGCTGACTAGCCGATAGTTGGACGTACAACCAACCGAACTATTAACAACAACGCAGCCAGGCGGGACTCTAGTCAGCTCCGCTTCGGTTAGACTGTTGGGCAAACAGAGAGAATATGGAAGTTGTTGTTGTTGTTGTTTTGTGCCTTTAGTCGATTAAACGCGACCAGACCGACTAAACCCACACTGTCCGATAGAAACTGCGTAAACAATGGCTGAACGCAAGTCCAAGAGGAAGAGGAGGAGAAAGTTATCTTCCTCCAGTGAGGAGGAAGAGGTGGTAAGGGTCAGCACCCCCCCTCCTCCCCCCATGGTTTGACTAGAGGCTGTATCTAGATGCCATTGATGGAATTATTAGATCTGATTGTCTTTTTTAAAGTGTGTGTTTCTTATTTCCCTAGGCCACAGAAAGGCATTTCAGTGCGAGTAACAGGTCTGCCAAGAAGAGGCAGTCCGGCAGCAGCAGTAGCAGCGGGTAAGGTGAAGTCGCAGAGACTAGTGTTACTCTCAACGAATTATTTAGAAGTAAAGTTGAACGATCGTAACGCAAGATTTTTGTGCAGCGGAAGTCGACATTCTCTCATTTTTGTTTTGCATGTGGACACAGAAAGGAGGAAAACGGTGTCCCTCCCGCCCTGGAGGATGCCTTCCCAAATAGCCGAAAGACCAAAGAGGCTGTGTACAGGCTGGCAAAGGCGGCTGTATCGGAGCAGAGACCCGCCGGGAAGGAAAAAGATTGTAAAGCGACGACAACGGCCAACATCTCTACCCAGAAGAAAAGCGATCGTCCAGGGAAAGGCACTTTTGTCCCTGTGGGTCAAACTGAGGGGGCTACAGGGCGATCAGAACAATCCAGCAGCCGCAGTGCAAATTCTTTTCATAAAACAACAGAGATGACAGCAAAATGTAGCAGAGATATAGGGTCTTCTCACGGGGACGTTGCCAGATTAACCGACCACTTGAGAAGTCCTATTTCAATAGAATTTAGGGAACAGAAAATATCTTCAGTAAAGAGGATCTCCAACCCTCTGACTTTTTCCAAGCGGAAAGAAAGCAAGAGTGGTAAGACCGGTGAACCGAGCGGGACCTCCTTCCGGGCGAAGCATTCGAGGGAAAAGGAAGAGGAAAAGCGAAGGGAAGTTAAGGTGGACCAGGCGGCGAGAGATAATTATTTGAAGACTAAAAGGGATCTGCTTGCCAGAGTCAAATCCAGGTCCAGGCATTGTCCAGACAACGCCACAGAGCCATTGGGTACCTCAGCCAAACGCACTACCTCAGATAAAAAATCTAATGTTTCCAAGCATGTTACCACAAAACAAGATGTCACACCAGCCTCTCATCACAAGAAAGCCAGGCTTCCAGACCCCCAGGGACGGCTACCATTACCAGGCCAGATAACTGATAACCTGAAAATCTTCAAGATACTGAAGAGGACCAAAGGTTTGCCTTGTCATGCAGCTTTCAGTGCTGATCCGGACTGGACCTCTACAAATGTCATAAATGACAAAAGTAAAACAGAGTCTTCTGGCCCTGTGTCTAATGTGGATAAACTAGAGAGAGCAGGTCAAAGTGTTAACTCCTGTGCAGTAGCTGCCGTCCCCTCTCATCTCGGAGAACAAGATATAAATTCAACTCTGTCAAGCCAATCACTGACCTTGCAAAGCTACGACTCATGGCAATCGCATAACCAGGTAATAAAACACAGTCTTTCATCAATTCTGCTTGTTTATTCATTTTTTCTGTTTTCTAAAATGTCTGTTTTAAGGAAGAAACTTTAAGAAACTGATTTCACTGCAAGCGATACAATAGAATTAACACTGTCACTGTTATAACATTCAAAGGGCATTGTATTGCGCTGACTATGTAGATACAGAACTCTTAGTGTTGCCTGTAAGTTAGGAGGATATTCTCATGTTTTATCCCACTCCTGGCACGTTACTTTTATCCCTGCGCTGTATTCTCTTTAATAAAAATAAATCAAAGGCATGTTTCGTGATTATTTCACAGCCGTGTCTTATTTCCTAGGTCAGGAATTAGTAGTCATATCTGGTCAGTGCCAATGCATTCATAACTGAGAAATTATTTTATTATTTTGTAGATTCAGGGAGATGAAGAACAGCACCGAGCCGGCTCTGAGAGGACGCTGGAAGCTGAAGTAGTTGAAAGCCATGGAGAACTCACATGTATGGACATAGACTCACCAGACGATGGGGCCATAGACAAACAAAGTGAGTCTGACGCCTGTGAAGAAATTGGGAAATAATGTAATTTTACAAATGGACATATTCCATATACAAATGGAAAGAGATAAGTAAATTGCAAATTAAATCCAGTGCAAGTTGTATTTACAGATCAAGTCAAGGCATATGCAGAACTGTTTTTCTCTAGAGTTGGTCTACTTTCAAATGTATTGACATGTTTAGTTGACCCTGGAACGTTGCAAAGTTGCTGCTACGGAAACTTCGTATTTTAAAGTGGGTTTTAATCTATTATTATGGACCTGTTAAACGCAATGCTGATTTAAAATTAAATAGTGGGATCATTTTGAATCTGCACATGCTTTATTTACTAGAGGTGTCCTGCAAGTTATTTATTCAAAAAATACAAAGTTCAAAACACAACAGTTAAAATATGAACAGTAGCTTCTTTCGCTGGATGGTAGATATTTTTCATGACGGTTATTATTGCTGAGGATTACAGAATTTGGTCATATTTACTTGAAGCAGTATTGTATTCCTTTCCAGTATTATGATGTATATGGTGATAATTATTATAAATGAATTATTATGATTGTAATTCATGGATTCATACATTACGTGATGTCTTTTTTTCCAGGTAAACAGACCCTTCAGCAAGATTTGATCTTGGTGTTGGACACTAACATCCTTCTCAGTCACTTAGCCTATGTCAAGAAGATCAGAACTCATGGCCTTGGAGGTAGTATGGTCACTATCATGGCACTTTAGCTAACGCTTAAAATAAGACTTCATTAATCAAATTCTATTGTAATGAATCATTTAATTGTTGTTTTCTTCATTTTTTGCCACATATTGTGTAAGCCTAATTTTGAGTTAATTCAGAATTTTACTTGTACCGTGACCTCCCTGCGCTTTAGGCCTCGGCTTCCCCGTGGTCCTGATCCCCTGGGCTGTGCTTCAGGAGCTGGACTTCCAGAAGAATGACGAGAGGAGGTCGGGTTCTGTGGCCACCCTGGCCATTCCTGCTGTTGACTACATATACAAATGTCTGAAAAACAAGGAGAAGAGTCTCCGGGGGCAGTCCATGCAGCAGGCGGCGGAGAGCAACTGTAAGCCCATTTAGGAGTAAAATGTACTTCAAAGATGCACTAATTTCGGATTCACACAGCTTAGAATGGCTTTGTGCACAGTAGGCAACACTTTTCCAACGTCTCTCGTTGTATCTACAGTGTCCTCCAAAAGTATGGCAACAGAGTGAAATGTGTTATTTTGACTGTATGCTTAAGGCATTTGGATATGAGATCAAAACGTATAATGTAGATGTTATATTTAACACTCTCACAGTAACAGATGTTGGTGTGTCGAGTCCCCCATTTTCAGCTGTGCAAAATTAAGTTAACAAATTGACTTAAAAGTAAATCAAAGCAATAAATTCTATATAGTTCCCAGCCCTGAAGTGTATAACCCACTGGCATCACTAAACGTTTGGTATTTTCTTTGGAAATGCATTTCCAGACCTTTCGGTTGATCTTTGTTGAGGGAGGTTTCTGTCTCTTCTTCAGCAAGTTTGGATATAAATCTGAAGACTGACTTGGGTACTCCAAAAGCTTTCCAATTTTTCTAAAAGCAGATTTAGGGGGCGATTTCCATTAGTATTTATAATAAATGAACCTGGTTGTCGGCCCCGGTAGCTCGCCGTGATCGTATAGTGGTTAGTACTCTGCGTTGTGGCCGCAGCAACCCCGGTTCTTGGCACGGTGGCTCAGTGGTTAACACTGCTGCCTCACAGCAAGAAGGTCCTGGGTTCGATTCCCGCCTGGGGCACTGTTGGCACCGTGCTCCGGTGGGTTATCTTCCGCCTTTCTGTGTGGAGTTTGCACGTTCTCCCCGTGTTCGCATTGGGTCTCCTCCAACATAAGGACCCTGACTAAAAACGTGCAGAACACTTCCTGTCCTGTCCCTGACCACGGCATGGACCCACCACCTGGAATTGGTCCCCGGGCGCCGACGAAGTGAGGGCTGCCCACTGCTCCTGGCTGCCCCTGGAGGAAGGATGGCCGGGATGGGATAAACGCAGAGACTATATCTCATCGTTCGCTACTCCTGCATGTGTGTGTGTGTGTGTGTGTCACCCTCCGCATGTGTGTGGTAAATGTGTGATGAATAAATCATTCTTCTTCTTCTTCTATATCATGTTAACA
>OMKR01000593.1:0-12914 GCA_900302355.1 Cyttopsis rosea
AGGAAAAGGGGAAGCGTATACTAAAATGTATGGAATTAAGGGGGAGTCTGGGGGTAAAGTAAAGGTAGCACGGGAGAGTAACAGAGGGAGAAAGAGTTATGGTGCTCCAGCAGATGGTCTTTTAGTTTAGTCAGCAGTACCGAAGTGTTCTCTAACAAAGGGGAGTATGTTTGGCTCCAAAGTCTGGGAAGTCATGTGCACCTAGACAAATAGATGCATTCAAGTGCACACACACACACACACACACACACACCGTTGACCTACCTTGAATAAGAAGAGCACAAAATGCTGGCAGCTGAGGTCTTTATACAAGTTTGATGACAAATTTAGGTCATTCATGATTAAACATGAATGACCTAAATTTGAATTATTTTCTTAGCTTTGCGCTGTGTTCCGTATCCTCTCATTAGGTTCTTACTCCACATCCTTCTCTATCGCGGTTCAGTCGCAGTTCAGTTTGTAAAATTGTAAAATCGAGATGGTAGGTTTTGCACTTTGTTACCTGAGAGGAAGATTTAAACATTGTTGAATGCAGGTGCAGGCTTTCTGCCGATACAGTTCCCATCAGCATCAGGCTAGTTAACACACTAATCTGACTCAGCTTGAAGTGTTTAACTTTGCTGTAACACCGGCCTTCTGGCAGCGATTGAGTTTGCGTAAGAGAAAATAACACGCGTAAAGCAGACCTCACTCATCGCATGACACCCCCAGTGTATGACATTAAGAAGCTTGCCAGCTTGCCTGGTGCTTGCTTTGTATGTGCGCCAAACCTAAACTGTGTGAACATTAAGAGGATCAGTGACTAGGTGACGGAGGAGAGGAACAGGAGTTAATGTCCCTTTATCTCAGCCATAGGGGTGCTTTCACCCAGCCTGCTTTGAAGTGTTGCGCTATTCCACACCGCTGAAATGCAAGGCGCTCGGCACCTATGGCTGTCCTTGGTATTTACCACAAGGCTTGCTCTCAGATCTTCTGGAGGATTTGAATATTTTATGAGCCAGGGAAAATTGGATCCGTCAGTGTAGCTGTGCTTTTACCGTGTGCCTCGTTCCAGGTCTTTGATACAGACATGTCTCTCTGTCCTTCCCAATGAGCAAAACCTTCCCCGCCGTCGGACGGCCAGAAACAGAGATGACACTCACGCGTTGATGGATGAAACTGAAAAAAAAAATAGTCCACCGCTTTCACTCGCCATGTTTTTCAAGCAAGCAGTATTTGTAAATAGATACTCATAATAATGCATATAATATGTTTGACAAACTTCAACTGTTTTTAAAACACACGCACCTGGTGCAGTGAAACTGAGGTGATCGAAAGTAGACACTGGGTGAGATTGACTAAATGCCCTCCCCCCGTGTCCCCCAGCTGACTGCATCGCCAACTATAACAACCAGATGGATAATAAGCAGACCAACCTCATGGTCCCAGAGTCCGGTGTGTATGGAGACGTAGACTTATCCAACAAGATCAATGAGATGAAGACCTTCAACAGTCCCAACCTGAAGGACGGCCGCTTCGTTGGGCCCGGCGGCCAGCCCACGCCCTACGCCACCACCCAGCTGATCCAGTCGGCCATCATGGGCAACAACATGAACACGGACAGAGGGACGTCTGGTAGCGGAGGTGGCATGGGAGGTGGAGGGGAGGTGAATGAGAAACATGGCTGGAAGCCCACCTCAGTCCAGCAGCAGAAACAGCAGGAAATGAGCTCCCAGCTGCAGTACAACATCATGGAACAGAACAAACTGAACAAGGGTGAGTGTGTGGAAAGACCCGCAGCCTTGGCAGCCTGGTCAAAGAGGTCGACCGAGAGCCATGATGTTCCTTCACTTGATTTTCTCTTCATTGCCTCCTCTTCATGCTCTTTCAGCCCCACTGTAAACATCCTATCTGAAGAATGATTCACATTCCCTTTGGTCCCGTCTTTCCTTCTTTCAGTCGTATCAGTACAGGCATCGTCCTTCATTCGCTGTCTCTTTCTGTATGACAGTTATGTAACTCATCTTTGCAGCATATACAGCTGAACTACATAGGCATGGCAATCAGTACAGGGTACAGGGCCGAATCTGGGTTTTTTTGGTATGAAGGTTTCAGATATCTAAGGTAAAATATTAATTGTTGGAGTTACATACTTTGAAAGAAGCTGTCATCACCTCATTTATTTTCTGTTCAAAGTAGCTTCATCCACTGTGGCTGTCTGACATTTTTCAGAGATATTGCATGTCTTCTTATTAGTACTCAACCGAGAATAATAAAGCATGAACTGCATGTTTCTCATCTTTGATGGCATTGTACTAAAGCTGTCCGCTGTAGTGTGGTAATGCGTACTTAGTTTTAACCTTCTTCGCTAATGATGCCTGCCTATAAGGGCATCAGAAATGAGTCTTGCCTTTCCCTCTCTCCTACATATCCCTCCATTACACACTGCAAAGTTGATCCTTTGATTAAAAGCCTTTGAGGTGCAGAGATATTCCCCTCTGGCCTTGCTAACCTTGCTCTCCAACCCCCACACCAGACCGCTACAGAGGAGGCGACGGCCCCATGCCGGCCACAATCCCGTACAACCAGGCCCACGAGAGCAACACCGGGGGCTCCTACAACAGCTCAGACCGTGGCAGCAGCAGCACCTCCGGTAAGATGCGTCTGGAGGACACGTGGCTGATGGGGAGGAGGGCGACAGGGGAAGAGCAATCAGAGGTTATCCAAGCAACAGCCTTTCAAAATATCCCAAAGCTTTGGCCCATTTGAATATCACTCTGTAGTTAAACTTGTTTTTTCTCTTTAGTTCTTTTTTACTTAATTGCTTTAAGTGTTCCAGCTTATTTCTGTGAACCACTTAATCACATTCACCCCCCAAGCTCCATTTCACATCCCAGTTTTCCTCAAAAGCAATAAATCACTTTGAGACGCTAATAATGCATGATGCTTTAAAATGGTAATTTGATTAATTTCCATGTCAGCCTATCTTGAAGACAAAAAAAAGAAAAAGGGATGCCTTCAGAAAGTGTAAAATTGGTAAATAAAAGCAAGGGAGAAACACACAACACTCTCTTAACAAAGGCACAAGAGACATGCCTGGCATGTGCCCGGTGATTGTTGTTCTTGGGGTGTGCAGTACCGTCCCTGTGATGTTTAAAGCAGAAGAAACAAAGGAACTTGTTTACTGGTTTAGTCTCCATCCATTCACTCGCTTTCAACTGCCTCGTGACGATTTTACTCCTATTTCTATACTCTAATTTCTATGATGCAGCCATTAGCACGCCACATTTAAAATTCTTGCACAGATGAGCTTAATGTTATCACAGCATAAATGTGTTTGCGGACAAGGATAAATTATTAGGCATTGCAGACAGCATGCAACGCTGCCACCTTAATGCCAGGGGTCCATTCTGATATTGCATTTGAAGTTCAAGTCATTAAAGGGAAGCCTTTGGTGCTTGCCGTACCTCACAGCTCATTGGCTTGCAATTCACAAGCGTTGGTATTAACAGGCTCCTTGCCACTGTTTTTACCCTACCTTCTCCCTCCCTGCTGAGAAATGACCGTCCTTTCATAGCATCTCTGCCATTAAGTACCATGAAAACCTATAGTCAGACTTTGCCCTGTTAATATATTGTATCCGCTGTCAATTTCTTTATTTTCAAGCAATTTCCTAGATATGAATTATGGATATATCCTTGTAGGAACAAAGAGAATATAGAAGTGATCGGGCTGTGTTCAGTTGTGTGTGGGTGTCTTGTGAGTGAAGATCTTCCTTTTTTTTGTTATTTCTGCACAGGGAGTCAGGGTCAGAAGAAGGGAGTGCGCACCCCCAAACTACCCAAACAGAGCACAATGAATTGGGCTGACCTTCTGCCCCCTCCCCCTGCAAACCCACCCCCATGTCGGAGCACAGAGGAGTACTCTCTATCCATGGATGAAAGGTACACGCACATTATGTTTTGTCAAATATTTTATTTAGGACACACTATACAGCACATGAAACCACAAATAACAAGGCATTCAAACCGTTTTTTATGTACTGGGCTAGAGCAGTCCATTTGGTCTGGAGACAGAATCTAAAATTTCACTTCTTCCTTTTATTGAGCGTGATTTGCCTCAATGGTTTTCAGTGCATTAATTTTAGGTACCTTGATAGAAGGATGACATGAATATTTTGTGAATGTTTTCTCATTTTTGGTATTATGAAAAACCTTCCTTTCCGGTGAAGGGTATGGCAGTAACAAGGCTTGTCTCTCTGTGCTGACAGCTATGATCCAGACATGCAGTGCCCCATGCCCCCCTCCTGCATGTACCTACAACCGGACGAGCTGGAAGAGGAGGAGGAATTGGAGAGGGGGCCCACCCCCCCAGTCCGAGGGGCGGCCTCTTCCCCCGCTGCAGTGTCTTACAGTCACCAGTCCACAGCCACCCTCACCCCTTCACCCCAGGAGGAAATGCAGCCCATGCTTCAAGACACAGCTGACAGCCACGAGCGAAGGTTCGGAAAATGATCATGACTTCACACAACTTATTAAAAATACATTTTGTCAGCTCGTGCTAGGCTGTCATGGAAAATATATCTGTTAATAATCCTTGTAGATCTTTGCTAGATTGTAAGAGCTTAAATAGATTATGAAAGTAAATGAGTAACTGCAGCCACAGCAAGCAGCTACACCAAGCCAAGTATCTGTAGTAGTTGAGTTCTAGACACTCACTAATGTTACTTGGCGGACAACCGTCGTGGTCTTAAATCATCATTCTCAACTCTAAAAGAGCATTTCAATGGCTTTACTAACTTACATGCTATGATTGAGCCACTGCCACAGCTCTGTTTATCTACCTGTATGTGTCAGCTTAGGAAGCAGATGACAGCAGATCAAATTTCTACCAGTGACGTTGTATTGCCATTGTATATTCATCAATCAAAACCTGTACATACTGAGAGTTGTCCTTAATGCTTTTTGCAGACGCCACGCCGTTAGCCCCCAACCACCACCGAGGCCTCTATCTCCATCGCACACGTATAGCTACATCTCCAGCCCGTTGGCCTTGGACACGGACGGTATGGAGGAGGAAGATGACGATATGTTGGAGGAAGAGGAGGAAGAAGGGGACGAGACGGACGCGGAGGTCTCCAAGGTGCACCACCACCACCACCACACACACCCACACCCTCACCACGGCCAGAGGCGCCCGCGGAGGGTCCTGCTGCGAGGGCTGGAGCAGACGCCCGCCTCCAGCGTGGGAGACCTGGAGAGCTCAGTCACGGGCTCCATGATCAATGGCTGGGGCTCCGCCTCTGAGGAGGACAACGCCTCCTCGGGGAGATCCAGCGCCGTCAGCTCGTCCGACGGATCCTTCTTCACAGATGCTGACTTTGCTCAAGCTGTCGCCGCGGCGGCAGAGTACGCAGGCATCAAGGTGGCCAAGTATCCCAACGCACAGGGCCATGAAGTGGGAGGAGCTTCAGGTAAGGCTTAGAAAAGCTGCAGGGAAACAGCATAAGCTTCATTCAAGTTTATTGAAGATTGGAATAAACGTGTACTTTCCACCATTTCTTTCAGCACGAAAATACCAAATGAACCCATCGGGCCACCGTCCCAGCAGTCCAGTGTCTACAGACAGTAATATGAGCACTGCAGTCATACAGAGAAGGCCCCCGAAGAAGCAGAAACAGCATCCTGCAGGCCACCCAGGGAACCAGAGACGTGAAGTCTACAATGAAGGTAGATGTCAGTATTACTACTGTTCTTTCTCCCGAAGAGTGGTTAGTTTTAATAACGTAGTGATGTCAGAGATGTGAAGCTGTAAATATGAAAAGATTGCACAGTTGGTTTTCTCATCAACTAAAAATGTACAAATATAAGAATGGCAAAAGAACCCTTTGCAGTTACCCTTTTTGACCTATCCTGATCATTTCTTGGCTGGCTCAGCTATCCGCACATTATTACTTTGTAAGGTTGGTAATATCAAAGAAGTAGCAGCTTCAGTTACAATTTGGCTGAATCCACGTTTGTTTTTTTAACCTGTTTATCCATCCCAGTATTGTACTTATAACAGCCTCGAAATGTGCAATGTTTTGCAAAGCTTTATCCACAGAAATGACTAGATGTGGGTGTCTTGTCAGCCAGAGCTTTAATCATCTAACCTCATACGTGTTTACACTTGTGCATACATGGCAATGCTGCTAATCTTCAGTGGGCTCGGGGCCAGGGGCAGGCTAGATAAAAAAGAAGGCGTGCAGGGGAACTGTCTCAGGGGAGCTGAGCCTCGCTCGGCTCTGCTGACACTGGGGTGTCTCTCCACTCCAGTCGCTAATGAAATTGATCTCAGTGCTGTGGCCCGTATTGAAGTGGCACCCTCCACGTGCACCAAGTAGAGGCTGAACAGAGTGTACACAAGGAGAGCCTAGAGCTAAAGTATTAAAATAGTGTTTTTTGGTCATTTCAAATATTATTTTCGGTCACTTTTGGTATATTTGCTCTTGCGAACAAGTTTTGAGGACATCCTGTGACTTGGTTTGTCTTTGTATGACCGTGCATGTATCCTTGTGCAGGAGCGCCTATGTGCTATCTCATAGCTGGCTCCACTCATAGTGTCAGGTGTCCTTGTGTGTTGGAAGCACTTGACAGGGAGATTTAATATCCAGCTTGCTGGGAGCCAGACAAACTATATCACTACAGAAAATCCTTACACCCCCCTTCACTGTCCTCCACCCTCCTCTTGTTGTGATCCCTCCATCCTGCCTTCTCCCCATCCACTGCCCCTCCCTTTGAAGCAATCTCTCCTTCCCTCCTCCACTCTCTGCTGCACCACTCTTCTGTCTTTGTTTGAGGTGTGTGTGGAGGGTTCAGAGGGGAGAGAGCAGACAGCCCCCCAGCTCTGTCTGTCCATCACTCCTCCTGCTGATTGCATTTGATCTGAATGGATTGTTTTTCATTTGGAGGTTATTGCCTGCTACTGTCATCCACCAATCCACCCACACACTGCCCTGCTCTCCACCTTGCCTGGTGGCGCTGTTTTGAGGGGTTTCTCAGGGTAACAAGGTGGTTTAAAGAATACGTTTGCTATTTTTCAACCCCTGATTAAAGTGTTGGTTCCCATCATTGATAACTGCTTATAGCACAACCTCTTACTATTGAAAGAAAGCCATTCTATGTACTGCACTACCAATGATATTGTGCATTATTATGGCCTACACCATCCTAGCGCATGTTAGACCGAGCCCAGCATAGCAATAAATACACATAAAGATGTGCAGTTAAGAGGGTAATAAAAAGTCATGGAGACAAGTGAACCAGCATGGGAGGCAACCTCCCCCTCACCCTTTTTTGACCTACTCATTTCACTCTTGTTTGCACAGTGGATGTGGAAACAATTGATATCTATATAGCCTACCTCCTCTGTTGAATGAATCTCTTGGAGTGATCCCTGTCAGAATCTCTACAGCTCTCCACTACACTCCTCCGCTCTGTCCTTACCTACATTTCCCCATAAATCTGATCGTTGCTGCTCTCCTTCCCCGTACTGAGCCGTATCTCACAGACAGTGGCATTGATCGGACCTTAGCTGAGGGAGGACACGGCAGGCGAGGGAGATATAAAAAAAAATACTGCAGACGCCTCTCTGCCTTATGATATTGACCTGCCCATTTTGTATTCAGCAGGAGTGTCGGGAGGTGGAGGATAATCAGCAAAGTGTATTAAAGCTGTCTGCCGCAGCCAACAAGATACGGCAAAGACATCCCGTGCACCCTTTGGCCCTGGGCGTGTAAAAAGTTAATAAAGTCTTTGATTCTACTCAAAGCCCAGCCAGTGTTTTACAAATGAAAAAAAAACAAGAATGTTTAAGGTGGACATTGGGATTCTAGGTGTGAGTGTCATAGGCATTATATTTATTAACTCTCTAATCCTGTGTGGATTACGGCTCTGACCGCCGCTTTCCGAGTCAGAGGTTGATTAGAGGATGAAAAGCCATCGATCGCAGGTGTGCTAGGAGACGAGGCTCCTCGCTGCGTGTTTTCGTTCGGACGGTCGTGTGAGTGCTCAGGCCGGCGGCCGGCCTCATATGAATAATAGCTCAAGGACAGGCGGCATTGATTAATCGACAGGGGAAGTGGAGCGGGTCGGAGAGCCAGCTGCTGACCGTTATGCTCCTCTCTTCCTCTATCTCTCGCTCTCCCTCCCTCTTCGTTTTGCCTCTCCATCTCTGATCTAATTCGCAGCCCTTTACCTCCTCCCCTAGATTCCAACTCTCTAATGTCATCGGTTGTGTTTACCTTCTGCTCGGAGGAGGCTTGGCGTCGCTGAGTCCTCGCTGCAGCTGTGTTTGTGTATCACCTTGTAGGCGTGAGGCAGCTGAGTGACAGATATGAAGGTTTAAGTACACAGGTTCCTAGGTCTCTGTGCCAGGCATTAAAAACACACTGTTTTGTTATCTATTGCTGTATTACTACCTTTCAGATCTGCCTCCTCCCCCGATTCCACCTCCAGCGGTGCTCAAGTCCCCCACGCATCCCTCCAAGGCGGCCCTGGAGGGCCGGGGGGTGATGTCACCCAAGGCGGCCGAAGGGAGGGACAAGAGAGGCGGGTCGGCCGGTTATCGTCCCAGAGACGGCTCGGACCCCAGGGAGGCGCAGAAGACCGGAGGGAAAGGGAACAAACACGAGGGCAACATCGTCAACAAGGCACGCCAGCATCCAGGTACAAAGGAAATGATTAATATTCAGTCATTGTCTTGGATACCACTGACAACCTATTGTGTGTGGTTTTGTCCCGCTGAGAACACAATGTCATTGTTGTTGTTTCGTACCTCGTCTCTTAGGCTCAGAGGACATTCTGCCCTACAGCCGGCCACAGTTCCCCACAGTCAACAGTCCCCGGGACCCGAGCTCCTCCAGCTCCATGTCCTCCAGGGGCTCAGGAGGCCGGCGGAGAGGAGAGGGAGGCCTGGGGGGGCGCAGGCACCCTGCAGATATGAGCCTCAACACCACTGGGGCCTTCCAAGCAGGAGACGAGGACCTAGAGGTAGAATGACAAAAATAATCTACCATTACTCATAACTGGCTGTCATAAAGGATGGATGCTAAATAAAGTCAACATGTCTCTTTTGTTTCCCTAGATGGTGGAAAGCTGAAGAATGGACAGGAACTATCCTGACTTTTCCCCCCCAAAAGTGGAGCGCCATGGTTTCCCTTACAATTTTAAATATTTCAGTATTTCACCATAAATTTTGGCTGACATCATCCTGTCCATCAGTAGTGTTTCTTTACATCTGAGAAAACAGAACAATTGTTTTGATTTTGTTTCTTCTATAATTTTCTTTATCCCCTTCTATCCACGGTCAGGCCAAACGGTTCTCAGCGCGGTTGGTAACGGTTACTGTCGCAGTTCCACAACGCACGGTTTAGCACAGAACGGTCGTGAACCGCTCTTATTCCTGGATTTTCGGCCCCAGTGTCGTAACCGTACTGAATGGGGCCAAAACGCGCTGCGCGGAGGCTGAATGACGTAAGTGTTCCATGATTTGGTTTCTCATCGCGTGCACAGACGTCACATCCGATACGTGTTATGTTTACACCCAATGGCGCCATTGTTAAAATACTCAGTTCGTATGAGCCGAGCTCGACAGCATTTTTCTTTTTTCACCAGTCGTGTTGTGAATATTGAAAAAAACTAACTTTTTTTTCCCCCCAAATGGTAGAACATTGATACGTTAACAAACAAAGAGTGGGTAGACGGTATTGAAAATGATACTCGCTACGTAGCTGTAACGGCTGCTTACGTACAAAAATGAACAGAGCAGCAAGAAGGAAAAAAAAACAAAAACTCAAACTAATCGAAATCTCCATTGGGAAAGAGTGCGTGGCCTACGAAAATGATAACAACCGCCGCAGACGAACGCCGTCGCTGTAGTTTTTGTTCGGGACTTCCCGCTGCCGATTCCAGCTCTGCCGCTGGTTAACACAAACCTTAACCCAGAACAAGCGGGCTACTCGGCGCGGCGGCACTTCGGCCTCAGAACGATCGTGGAAATGAGGCTTTTGTCCATTGAAGCAAAAAAAAACAAATGTGTCTGAGGAAAAAGGAATGGTCCATTCAAAGCAGAATACACAGTAGTCTATTTATGTTTTATTCCAATGCAATATGGAGTGAAATTGTACTCCAGACATTGAGATGACTCGGCTTGCCTTGACCAGAACTTTGAGAGCCCGTGCAGACAGACGTTACTGTAATTAAGAAGCAGAGAGGGGTGGACTGTCCTGTAAATATACGTGTAAACATGATGTCCTTTTCTTCCCATTGTGGTACCCGAAATTGTCTTCCTTGTTTCATTTTTGCGAAATTATAATTTTATTATGCCAGTAAATATAATTATTTTATCGTTTCCATCCATGTTGTAAATTGCGATATTATTTAGCCGCCCCGAGAAAGTGCCACTTTGGGAGTTTTTTTTTTTTCCTCTCTTTTAATGTTTTGTAATGCACTGTTTGTTTCGTGTCGTCGTCAATGTTTGTTTGTTTTACTTTGGTTTTAAAAGCACAATCACTAAACTTTATTTTAAACCATTCTATCTATTAACCTTTTTGTCTTACTGGAGGAAAACAGGTATGACAAAAGAGTCTAGTTAATCTTAATGATGATGATGATGGCGATGATTATGATGTGTGTCAGGTGATGAGGTTTCTACTTTGGCTGTTTGAAAGGAGGCTCCTTGTGTTCGGATCGTCTCCCTCTCCGGTTCCGACGCTTGCTCAAGTGATGGATGAGACCGTTAATGTGATTCATAGCTGCAATGTAAATATCTTTCTTTCGCAATTGACCATAATTTCAGCTATTGCACATTAATCCAAATGGTTATGTTGTCTACTAATGCACTTAAAAATTGTTACATACAGGAAAAAACAAAACGGAGTCACTTTGGGAATCTGGAGAGGTTGTGATTAGACGGGGAGAGTCTCGTTTCACGGGGAGAGAGGGGCGATTGAACACCGTTTTAATGAAAAGGGTGCTGTTGTTTATTCATAGGACATCTGCAGACATTTGTTTCGTAATGCAAAAAAGTTAAAAAAGAACTACAAAAAAATGATGAATAAAAAAGTTCAAACTACACACTGTCCTCTGTGTCTTTCATCTCAGTTATTCAAAGTGAATCCCTAACAAATCATTGTCGTTCACTTTACATACAGTAATAACGTTAATTTATTGAACCCGACAGAATGTTGAACATTACTCAAAAATATTAGGTTCATATAGACAATGTAGTATAAATATGTCATGAGCTATCAGTATTTATTGCAGGTGTGCAATGTACTAGATACAAGATAATAAAACCTGTGGAAATATGAAACAGCTACTCGTAAAAGTAACAGGAATGGAATATTCTGACATTACGTTACTTTTATTGACACGTTTATCATAACCATAATGGAAAAGCATTGATGCCATAAAGCTCAATGTCACTGCATCTATTGCATTTTAATTTGAAATCCATTTGAGCCAGGCTCGCTTCAAAGGCCACGGTGTAACCCCCACATCCTTGCACCCTGTCAGGAGGGGGGGCACTATCAATATCTGTGGCTCAGTAGCTAAAAAGCTTTTTTTCTTTCTTTACGGTAGCTATTTAAATATATGACACAATGCCAATTCCATTAGTGCCCTCCATTATTCACAATATCAGCATCCTGTGTCATTCAATAAAAGGGTTTTGGAGCCATGGAGAGAAGCTAAAACCAATGATGAAGGGATTATATCCAATTTGACAGGCAGAGACTGCTGCCAATTAGGCGTAAGGATTCCTCAATGAGGTTACATAAGCGCGCATGCAGTAGTCATCGCTTGCCAGATAGCTGCTGACGTGGCAAAACAAAATGTCCATGAAATCGAAAGATGACAGAGTCGCCAGAAAGGGACTCTAGACGGGGACTCGCCCTAATTGGAGACTGAAATACATTTGTTCCAGCTTATTGCATCGGGCCTGCCGCCTGTTTGTTCTCGCAGAGGCAATAACCAGGCCTATGGGAGTCTTTAATGTCAACCAATCCCCGTCTGGCTTAGTCAAACATCCTGGAGTGAGATGGCTCCTCCCCTCGCTGCTCCCTTCTGGGCATCATGGAACTCGAACGGGGATCCCATTTTCACAAGCTAATGACTAGTGCTGCCCACTTGTGAGTCTCAAGAGATGGTTCCCAGTCCTCCAATAAAGTCCACCAGGGGGATGAGAGAAGCTACAGTCCTTCCCAGTGGATGGACATTCAGCCACAGAGTTTATATGAGGAAATGACCAAGCCCTTTGTGTTGGGCTCTCCCTAAATATTAATATAAAAGATAGAATAGACTGATTTTATCTACAAATAAAGAATGTTATTTTTGTTTCAGTTTTTTTAGGTCGTTACAGCATCTGTATTCAGACTGGGTTAAAATAATCTGATATATTCAATCATTTCAACTAAGTCAATATGAAAAATGGCTAAATTTTGTAGGTTATGCAACCATTTTCCATTTGAATATTTAATTTCTGTATTATATTTCTATAATGAAATATTTTTGTAATGCACGTCAGATGCTATACTGAAAAGTTGGTAATAATTCTCATTATGTATAAAATGTCAATTATAAATATAGATTTGTATCGTAAGCAATCTCATAAATAATAGATTGGATCAACATTGAATCGAATCGTGCCAGCAATCTGTATTAAATTATTTTATTTCAACCATTTGCGAATTATAGTCAACAGACTTGGTTGTCATTTGTTGTTGCAACCAGGGCACCACGGTAAAAACAGACCATGATCTGAACGGCTGTCAATGGATAAAATAAAACCAAGTGCCCAAGTATAACTCAAAGAAAGGTAAAGACTACAATGCTTCGCTGGCTGCTCCGTGTAGGCGACTCACTGTCCGTCTAAATTGCCTCTCCAGCTCTCCTCTT
>OMKR01000603.1:0-13764 GCA_900302355.1 Cyttopsis rosea
GCTTCCCTTGGTGCTGAGCATGCTCACCAGGAACAACTTCCTGCCGTCAGCGGACATGGAGACGCGGCGCGGAGCCTACCTCAACGCCCTGAAGATCGCCAAGCTGCTGCTCACCGCTGTAGGTTTCGGGCACGTCAAGGCTGTCGCCGAGGCCTGCCAGCCCAACGCTGAAGGCAACATCCCCGTCTCACCGGTTAGACCACAAACATACTCGTAAAACCGGTTCCCCAATGCCGCACAGACAGCGGGTCCCATCTATCTATTCACGTTTCTTTTGTATTTGTGGTGTATCTCTGGTACCCAGAACCTTGATGAAGGAAGTCTTCAGGAAGGTGCAATTTTTTTCACAAATAAGTATAATATAATTAATTTCCACTCAATCCTTTTGTCATGCTGACAATGATATTTGAGAGGTTGATTTGGAAATGAAAATGGCAGAGAAGTCGAGAGAAATTTAAGGAAAACCTAAAGGGGCACAGGCGAAAAAAATACTTTCGTCTTTTGTATTTTTGTTCTAAAGTGATGTTTAGTGAATTGGGATTAAATAACATGATATTTGATATTTAGAGGTAGTGTGCAATGCAGTGATACAGAGTAACAGAGTCTTGAAGGCCTAAACTGAAGTCTTGAGATTTAGAAAAAAATGCAGCTACTAAAATGTTGCCAAATGCCCAAATTTGCGTTAATTATCGCTGTTGCGTTAAATAACGACCATCATTTCATTTTGTTCTGCACTGTCATTTATTTTGGTGTGTCCGCAGATTAACCAGGCCACTCATGACCAAGCCCTGGTCCTCCAGAGCGCCTTGCAGAACATCCCCAACCCCGCCTCAGAATGCATGCTGCGCAACGTAGCCATCCGCCTGGCCCAGCAGATATCTGACGAGGTGAGAGCGACAAACTAACGTGAATCACCACATTGAGATTACATGAAGAAGCCATTTATACCTATCATGTTTCACATTTAATACAGTTAAGTATATACATATGATAAAGTTGAATATCCATGACAAAATGACCACAGTGAATGACAATTGTTAAGAGGGTTACAAGGAAGTATGAACTGATCAACTATTTGAGTGGCTTTCACGACACTGTTCTTCCCTGCAGAACTTCTTCCAAGCATCAAAATATATCCCGGACATATGTGTGATTCGAGCAGTGCAGAAAATAGTCTGGGCGTCAGGCTGCGGCACTGTGCAGCTCGTCTTCAGCTCCAATGAGGAAATCAGCAAGATCTATGAGAAGGTAAAAATGTATTTGTCATTATGGCTGGGTTCTGGATGCCGTTCTGGTATTTAAAGACTTGTCACATTAGATTATTCTATTTTTCTCTAAGGACTATTAATAACTGAACAACAAACACACCTTAACATTTAAACACATATTTTTGACAATTGAAGATTGACAACGAAATCTTAAAAGTTGCGGAAGGGGGGTTGGGAGGCCTTAATGATGACCTAGTTGCCCGATGGAGATCTTCACCCTTGCAAGTGACAAAAACAGCCATTCTGCTGTGTGGGCAGAGCTCAGAACTGAGGGCTTCTAGTGCTGAAGAAATAAAGACCACAGTTTGATTCACACTCTAAATTTTTTCTTTTTTTTACAGATCATTAATTTCCTTCTGTCCACCATCCACCTGTTAATTAGGTGTTTAGTTTTTAGTATCTTTATTTCTAGAATAGAACATATGTTTTTAGACTTTTTACAGAGATCCATGCCATTGGACACTAATTAAGAAGTATCTGTGACTTCCCCTGTGTAACCCCAACGTACTCCCAATACTTGATTTCAAAAACAATTTGTAGGACAACTTGTTGTTTTCTCTCTCTCTCTCTCTGTCTGTATATGTCTGTGCGTGCGTGTGTGTGTGGTGTTGGTTATTGTGAAGTGGTAATTGGTCTTATTGTGTGCCCGCTGAGATGACTAATGAGGCCTAGTGCTACTGAGCACCTGCTGCCATCTGACTGTAACCAGCTGGAGCATCGGAGAGCACTCACTCTCATTTGAACCCATTCAGTGGAGGATGTGCAACAAAAAGAAGAGCTTAATCGGACATGAGGTTCCATTAAGCATCAGGTTTTTTTCCCCAGCAGATCACAGTTTTAATGTCTCTTCTGTGTCGTATATTCTTAGACGAATGCCCCGAAGGAGCCAGATGGAGAGGACGAGCAGGTCTGCTGTGAGGCCCTGGAAGTGATGACTCTGTGTTTCGCCCTCCTTCCCACCGCTCTGGACACCCTCAGTAAGGAAAAGGCGTGGCAGACCTTCATCATCGACCTGCTGCTGCACTGCCACAGCAAGTACGTACTGACGCCCATTCATCCCGCCCGAGTTCGGATATGACGGCGCATTCTGATGCCGATGCTGAAACATGTGTTCTCAGGTCTGTGCGACAGATGGCTCAGGAGCAGTTCTTCCTCATGACCACCAGGTGTTGCATGGGCCACCGACCCCTCCTCTTCTTCATCACTCTCCTCTTCACCGTGCTCGGGGTGAGTGGTTTTTTTGTTTTGTTTTTTCCGTCACGTTTGGAGACGCTCTCGAAACCTCTTGTCTGAAAGCTATAGTGTTTTTGTCTTCCTGGTTTCAGAGCACCGCCAAGGAGAGGGCGAAGCATGCAGGAGACTACTTCACGTTGCTCCGACACCTGCTGAACTACGCCTACAACAGCAACATCAACCTGCCCAATGCCGAGGTGCTGCTCAACAATGAGATAGACTGGCTGAAAAGGATCCGGGTAAGGCCACCTGTAGTCTCAGTAACGGTGTGTCGTCTCTTTCTGCTTTAAATGGCCAGCTTCAGGTTATCAGTAGTTTAGCTTTTATGCTGAGCTGCTAGCTTTACTGTGGAGTGGAACTGACGACAGAAGATGCATCTGCTGTTCTTCAGGATGAGGTGAAGAGGACAGGAGAGACAGGGGTGGAGGAGACCATCTTGGAAGGTCACATTGGTGTCACCAAGGAGCTGCTGGCCTTCCAGACACCAGAGAAGAAGTACTACATTGGCTGTGAGAAAGGAGGTGCCAACCTCATCAAGGTACAACAAAAAATGCAACAACTATTTGTTGATACAGACAATTTCTCAGATTTTTGTGACACGATTTCTGAATAAAAAATTCTACAAATCTCTTCCCCACTCCAGGAGCTGATCGACGATTTCATCTTCCCGGCGTCAAACGTCTACCTGCAGTACATGAAGAGCGGGGAGTTCCCCACGGAGCAGGCCATTCCGGTGTGCAGCAGCCCCGCCTCCATCAACGCCGGCTTCGAGCTACTGGTGGCGCTGGCCGTCGGCTGCGTCCGCAACCTCAAGCAGATTGTTGACACGCTGACGGACATGTACTATCTCGGTACTGACCAACAACATGCCGGTCACTGAGCGAATGTTTTAGGTTGAGTCTGTTCTGCTTGTAAACATGTGGCCGTTTCCTTTCAGGATGCGAGACGCTCACAGAGTGGGAGTATCTGCCCCCGGTGGGGCCACGGCCCAACAAGGGCTTCGTTGGGCTGAAGAACGCAGGGGCCACCTGCTACATGAACTCTGTCATCCAGCAGCTCTACATGATCCCGCCCATCCGCAACGGCATCCTAGCCATCGAGGGAACAGGCACCGATGTGGACGACGACATGTCGGGGGATGAGAAGCAAGAGAACGAGGTAATGTACTTTTAATGGGACGTATGGACGTTTTGTGTTGCCCGGTGAAGATTTTTCATCCTTTCTCAGCTCCCAGTGACTGACAAAATGGCCAACTCCGGGCTTCCGGCCTTGTGGGCTGAGCTCAGAGCTGAGGGCATGAGAGCGACCAAAGTGCTGCTAATTGATCTGAACCAATATAAACAAACTGGTCATCGCCAGCTGGTCTCTTTGACCTTGCAACGCAATCACCACCACATTATGTAATAAGTTACAAGTTGGTTCTGAATCAGAAGCTGGATCTAAGCTCCCAGCTGCTTCTGATATTCCGCAGTCCTCTCCACTAGTTTCTGGATTCATCCGTTCAGTTGAGGTGCTGGCTAGAGGTTCTGCTTCTGTGTTCTCCAAAATGCGGGTGTCATTACATAATGTTACATTGTTACAGCCCTGAAGTCTGAGATTTGCAGCTAGCTTTGCTTCATACGCATGCATTTGGTTTTCAGAATAACGTGGACCCCCGTGATGAAGTGTTCAGCTATCACCACCAGTTTGACGACAAGCCCTCCAGCAAGTCGGAAGACAGGAAGGAGTACAACATCGGGGTGTTGCGCCACCTACAGGTCATCTTTGGCCATCTGGCTGCCTCCAGGCTGCAGTACTACGTCCCCAGGGGATTCTGGAAGCAGTTCAGGTATTTAAAGAGCTGTCACTTTAGATCTGTCTTATTTTTCTATAACACTATAAATAATGGATCTCAAAACACACCTTTCCATTCAAACACATATTTTAAATCCCAAAGTTGCCCTAGTAGCCCGATGACGATCTTCATCCTTGCTCATGATCGAGTGACTGACAAAAGCAGCCATTCTGAGCTACTCTGCTGTGTGGGCAGGGCTCAGAACTGAGGGGTTCTAGTGCTGAAGAAATAAAGGCCACAGCTTATTGACTTTATAGAACGGTCTGAAACACTGATCTTATTTTAACTAATGCCTCCTTCCTGTTTTGATGTCCATTAACTCTCAGGTTATGGGGTGAACCGGTGAACCTGCGGGAGCAGCATGATGCTCTGGAGTTCTTCAACTCCCTCGTGGACAGTCTGGATGAAGCTTTGAAAGCCCTGGGCCACCCGGCCATGCTCAGCAAGGTGCTCGGAGGCTCCTTTGCAGACCAGAAGATCTGCCAGGGCTGCCCCCACAGGCGAGTGCTCACCAACATTTGCAAAGAAGAATTTGTGGCTGCCTCTTAAGTTCCTTGAATCCTAAACAGTTCGTCTTTGTTGCCAGGTATGAATGTGAGGAGTCGTTCACCACATTGAATGTAGACATCAGGAACCACCAGAACCTGCTGGATTCAATGGAGCAGTATGTTAAAGGGGACCTCCTAGAGGGAGCAAACGCCTACCACTGTGAGAAGTGCAACAAGAAGGTAAAACCACAGCAGACGCTCTCTGGCATTCACCCAGTGCTTGTGTACAGTTCTCTCTATGTGTTTACTGTCTAAAGTGTTAAATGCAGATAACCAGACAGCCAAACTCTGTTCATGAACCAGAAACTAAACACTAGTGCTCCTTTAATCGTGTTTCCAAAGGACACAAGAATCAGTCCAATTACACAAGTCAGAAGAATGAAACTTAGCAGTCATCTATATTCGGAATAGCTGCCACAGAGGGGAGCTAATGACACGGAAAAGGCCGTTCAGGACTAAAGCATCACTCATTTGAATGAATCTCCCCATTTCTTTTCTCATTAGCTGTAGGAACATTCATTAAAGTTAGTATATAACTAGTGCAGCGCCCGTTGAAAACATGCCTGTTCGGAACCGGTATTGTTGCTTGCAGGTTTCCAATGCGCAGGGGTGTCCTCCTCTCGCGTGCCCCTGTGACATTGAAGGTCACGCGCCCGTCGCTCCGCTCGCTACACAGGCACTTTGCCTCGCGCATCCACGCCCACTTGGCACGGCTATGTTTAGGCATATTAGCATCTCTTTCAGTCCCGATACCGATGCCTGATTCAAGCAATGAAAAATGGGAAAAACTCTGTTTCTCACGGGGGGGAAAGTCACGTCCCCAGAAGCCCTGCCCGCTGCTGCACACATCGCGGCTCGCTGCACACGTCCCCAGAAAGAGCTGAGCGGCTCGTTTGCGTGTCCAAGTTGCGTGTCCATTCCTTCCTTTAGTAGATAGATGTAATGTTGTCTCTCCTCAGGTGGACACGGTGAAGCGCCTGCTGATCAAGAAGCTGCCTCCCGTCCTGGCTATCCAGCTGAAGCGATTCGACTATGACTGGGAGAGGGAGTGTGCCATCAAATTCAACGACTACTTTGAGTTCCCCCGGGAGCTGGACATGGAGCCCTACACGGTGGCCGGCGTGGCCAAGCTGGAGGGTGATGACGTGAACCCAGAGAACCAGGTGATCCAGCAGAACGAGCCCTCGGAGCCCACGCCCCCCGGCAGCTCCAAGTACCGCCTGGTTGGGGTGCTGGTGCACTCGGGCCAGGCCAGCGGCGGACACTACTACTCCTACATCATCCAGAGGAACGGCGGCGATGGCGAGCGCAACCGCTGGTATAAGTTCGACGACGGCGACGTAACAGAGTGCAAGATGGACGACGAGGAGGAGATGAAGAACCAGTGCTTCGGCGGGGAGTACATGGGGGAGGTGTTTGACCACATGATGAAGAGGATGTCGTACCGCAGGCAGAAGCGCTGGTGGAACGCCTACATCCTCTTCTATGAGCGCATGGACTCCTCGGACAAAGACAGCGAGCTGGTCAAGTACATCTCAGAGCTCAGTGTCTCGACCACCAAGCCACACCAGGTCAAGATGCCCGGCGTCATCGAGTGCAGCGTCCGCAAGCAGAACGTCCAGTTCATGCACAACAGAATGCAATACAGCCTGGAATATTTCCAGTTCATTAAGAAACTCCTGACCTGTAACAGTGTCTATTTAAACCCTCCTCCAGGTATGAGTGTGTGTCTGTGTGTGTGTGAGAGAGCGAGAGACGTAAATGCAAACCATTCACTGAAACTGTAGATAACCAGATGTAGCTCTTTGTTTTTCTGCCAGGCTGTACTACATACAGTATTATGGTATATGGTCTGCTTATGTAGACTAGGGCTTGGCGATGCTGACGAAGTCAAATATCTATAATAGCTTACTAATATTTTATGAATACCTCGTTATCGATAATTTGACAATATTTAGACAATCTATGACTATTACTTACATTAGATATTTACACACAAATAAATATCTGAAACTATATTAGTCATGTGGATATTAGGTAGAGGTAGGTGGAGGCAGTGATTAGAACAGCTACAACAGAGGTTTTTTGTGATTGTAGCGAAAATGCTGGATTTTTGGTAATGTATTGCAATGTGCTGACACTGGCGGTGACGTATGCAATGTCTTCTCAGGGAAGGGGCGACAAGTTTAAGCGGTCTGTTGAGTTGGTAATTTGATGCAGAAAAGTGACATCAATTTTGCAAAATTGCAGTTGGTTGAATTTGTGTACATTTTTGTGATTGCAAAATCACAATTTCCTGAAGGGACTGACGATCATGTTAACCAAAATCCCAGACAATGTCTACTCTGATAACAATATTGATATTATAATGATATAGCACCCAGCCCTAATGTAGACTCAATGGAAGTAAAATGGTATAGCTACCGTTTCAGTGCATACAATCCACATCCTTCTTCAGCTGATGTCACTGGTGTCTGTCAGATGCAGGCTTCCAGCTTGCCATCTTGAGCTAGACAGGCATAAGCTGCCAAGCAACACCAGACGTTAGTATCTTATTTCCAGCAATGCTCACTGCTGCCAAGCCCTTCTCCATGAGCTTGGCAGCAGTGCATATGTTCTTCATTGAACTTCCTCTGAATCTACCAATATTTTGTGCAAATGTATTATTAATAACCCCAGAGCCCAAGAGGCTGCAAAGGGAAATCATCAACAGGGATAATAATCAGTGTAGAGTCACTCGTTGGGAAATGAACACTAAGGAAACTGATATGGCATCATTAGTCTTTGATCCACTACTGATTCAGTATATTGGATGGAATTGGAAGTTAAATCTACTTTCCCATGTTCCATATATCTTAAAGTACTATATGTGTAATTTAATCACATCCACGGCACATCCACAAGGCGTAAGATTAAATGGTTTCCGTGGCTATTCACATTTTCACCATATGTTCTCGCTTGCATGTGTATTTTTACTTTTTGGAATGTAATCAAGATCAGTGCTTTAAAACGCATAAGTGCAAAGTTATTGCAATTATTGAAACATAGAGGCTTGTGTCATTTAATTCTGAGGCTTTCTGCACATAGAACACTCACCCTCCCTTGTGCTCTCTGTGTTGACCAGGACAAGACCACCTCCTGCCAGAGGCAGAGGAGATAGCTATGATAAGTGTTCAGCTGGCTGCTCGCTTCCTCTTCAGCACAGGATTCCACACTAAGAAAGTAGTGCGAGGTCCTGCTAGCGATTGGTAAGTTTTGTCAACACGTTCCCCAACCTTCCTATCAGTTCTTCTCTTTTGTTGCTAATGCCCCCCTCTCCTCTCTGTGGCCCTGCAGGTATGACGCCCTGTGTGTCCTGCTGAGACACAGTAAGAATGTACGCTACTGGTTTGCACACAACGTCCTGTTTGCCTACGCCAACCGCTTCTCAGAGTACCTGCTGGAGTGCCCCAGTGCCGAGGTCCGGGGCGCATTTGCCAAGCTCATCGTCTTTATCGCACACTTCTCCCTTCAAGACGGCCCCTGTCCTTCCCCGACTGCATCCCCTGGGCCCTCCGCTCAGGTATGACCCAAAACCGCTGTAAAGGCCATCTCTAGTTTAGCTATGAAGCGAAAACCTCTATTTAATCAGTTTGCTACGCTGTCGTGACACCTATATAACTGCAGACGTTGGAATGATCCTTGCGGATGTGGGACTGAGATCAGTTTTTCCAAACAGAAACATCACAAATTAAGCAGATTCTCACCGACACAAGTTCACCATTTAGCAGCAATAATGGAGAGTGAATGTGAACATGGTGCCTCTCAAGCAACAGTTTTGAGATGGAGGATTTTTCTTTTGTAGAAGGCTGACTCGATAGAATGTCTTTAGTTGCTCAGTCACAAAGATGCGGAATTGGTTTGAAGAAATGGTTATATTTCACAGTGAGTGGCCCTACTAGTTTATCATACAATACAATTTGCCAGGTACATTTACAGTTATCTCCAGACAGAGCAGCCACCGCATTCTGATATTTAGAAGGCATGGAGTGACCTCTGAATAAATAGTTCAACCCTGGAATTATATTCACCTGTGAATATAATAAGTTATTGTGAAACTGTTAGGTCAGCTTCCGTTCACTTAGATATGTTTTGCAACATGCATTAGGCCAAACTTTAGTATTACACACAAAAACTGGAAATGTTCAACTTTTGGTGCTTGTTGTTTTGTTTTGTTTTATTTTATTTTATTTTACATTTTTTGTTGTTGTTACTGTTAAATCACAGATTGGCCGCAGGATACCATTAATAGCTTAAAAATGCAAAAACTCCTGGAGAAGCCATTTTTAAAGTGAGAGTAACTCCTACAGGTTATGAGTCTGACCCTCTTAAGGTTGGTGCAGATACTGAACATGCATTGAAACCATGCCAAAACTTGTGTGTTTCCATCAGGGATGTGATAACCTGAGTCTGAGTGACCACCTGTTGAGAGCCGTACTCAACCTGCTCAGGAGAGAGGTTTCTGAACACGGCCGTCACCTGCAGCAGTACTTTAACCTCTTTGTCATGTACGCCAATCTAGGTAAGGACCACAGAAACACTCCACTAAACACGCTTGTCATGTGCATCTGCTCTTCTGTGTGACTTCATCTCTCCCTTTGGGACCAAACAAGTGTGGAGGAAATGTTTGGTCCCAAACAAGTGTGGAGGAAATAACCACATGTCATTATCAACTCATTTTCTCTTCCAGGCCTAGCAGAGAAGACCCAGCTGCTCAAGCTGAGCGTCCCCGGCACCTTCATGTTGGTGGCACTGGACGAAGGCCCCGGTCCGCCAATTAAATACCAGTACGCCGAGCTGGGCAAGCTCTACACCGTGGTCTCCCAGCTGGTGCGCTGCTGCGACGTCTCCTCTCGCATGCAGTCCTCCATCAATGGTGAGTCCACCACAGTCTTTGGTACAAGCTTGTTCTGCAGGAGCAACTCGAAGTGGGGTTGAACAGCCCTGTTGAGACCTTTATCCAAAAGACTGAGGGCTTCTAGTCCCAATGTCAGACGCCATCGTTCATTTATGAACGATGAATCAATATAGCAGGGATTTAACATGACTGTTCCCACCCACCTCCAGGTAACCCTCCCCTGCCCAACCCCTACGGCGACACCAACCTGACGGCCCCTGTGATGCCCGTGCAGCAGATGGTGGCGGAGATCTTGTTCGTCAGGACCAGCTATGTAAAGAAGATCATCGAGGACTGCAGCAACTCCGAGGAGACGGTCAAGCTACTGCGCTTCAGCTGCTGGGAAAACCCCCAGTTCTCCTCCACGGTGCTCAGTGAGCTGCTCTGGCAGGTAAAAAGGGATGAATGGTCCTCGTTAGATGATAAACACACTGCTCTGGTTAAAGCTATCACTGTTATCGCAGCACTTGTTTGCTGGTCCAGGTAAACGTTGTGTGTTTGTGTGCAGGTGGCGTATTCTTACACCTACGAGCTGAGGCCTTACCTGGACTTGCTGCTACAGATCCTGCTCATCGAAGACTCGTGGCAGACACACAGGTTAGCCGGGCTGTGCACGGTTGTGTTGATATCAGGGTTCTCATGTGTCCTAGAAAGCCCAGAATTTTATCACCTAGTTTTCCAGTCATGAAATATGACAAAATTGCAGCTGAAATAAGTTAAACATTTTTGAGTGGACAGGGCCTTTTTAAAATGAACACATGGAAAGGTCATGGAAAATGTCCTGGAAAAATATTTCATGAAGACAGTGGGGAACCCTGTGATATGCTGCAACTTTTCATCCTTGGGGTCGGTGTTGATAGTTTAAATCCCACCTCCTCTGCTTGCACAGGATCCACAACGTGCTCAAAGGCATCCCTGATGACCGAGATGGGCTGTTCGACACCATCCAGCGCTCAAAAAACCACTACCAGAAACGGGCCTACCAGTGCATCAAGTGCATGGTCGCCCTCTTCAGCAACTGCTCTGTGGCTTACCAGATCCTGCAGGTGCGCAAACCCTTGCTGACGTTGCCGCCTCCCTTGACATTTGTCAAATCGTCGATGTTTGTTTTTGGAAGTTTCACGTCTGTACCCATTTGTGTTCCTCGTGCAGAGCAACGGAGACCTGAAACGCAAGTGGACGTGGGCGGTCGAGTGGCTTGGGGATGAACTGGAGCGACGGCCGTACACGGGGAACCCGCAGTACACCTACAACAACTGGTCGCCGCCCGTCCAGAGCAACGAGACGTCCAACGGCTACTTCCTGGAACGCTCCCACAGCGCTCGCATGACGCTGGCCAAGGCCTGCGAGCTCTGTCCCGAGGAGGTAACAGCTCGTCCAGCATCACCCTCCTATGCGCTCGTTTCCACACATACACTATTAGTACTTTACACACTCTTCCAGAATGTTTCAGTGTTCTCTAGTCCTGATGCTTACTGTTTCACTGACCAGTCCCTGATGCATGCCTCTCGACTATGCGCGCAATGATGTTGGATTTTTCTGTTAACCACACCACAATTTGGTTACTATTGCTCTTGCGAGTTTTCCTTCCGAGTCTCAGGGCTTGTAGATGAATATAAAAGTATGAGGGCTTTGTGTAAGATGCCAAAGTGATATTCTAATTTTTTCTTTTCTTTTTTTTTTCTTTTTGTTTTCTCTTTACTATAGGTAGGGCTTTTGAGTTTTCGACAGTTTTATTCCAGTATTTTTCCCCCTCAGATGTTGATGTCAATGATTGATAAATATAAGTTATATATTTTACTTTTTACCTTATTTTTGTTACGAAGCATATTTAACTACATAACAGAATTATCTGTAGATGTCGTGTTTTAGCCCAATTGATTCTGATCCTAAATGAAAATGTGTTTTTTGAAAAAGAATAAAAAATACAAAAAGATAAAATACGCTACAAATCCACACTTGAACAGTTTATTGACAATTGTCAATATGCACTATTAACTGCCATTTCAAAATAGTGTCACTTAACGAAGCACGAGGTGGTATCTGAAGAAGACCCCGCGATGCCGAAATCCTCGTCGCCACAGCAGCTTTTGCCAGGGGAAGGCACAGGACAGCAGCAGCACACTGTAAGACTCAGATACCCCGAAAACAAGCTTCCTCTGCCACTGTCGCCATCCTCCGTCTCTCGGGTTGTCCACGGGGCGTCTCCCCCACCAGCTAGTCGACAGGGAAAGTAGAGAGGCAGCCAGACTGACGCACAGAGACCAATTGTTAGGGAGGACGGTCGACTTCCACCCCATTGTCCGTCACATTTTGCCAAACGTCATAGTTGCACAAAGCTCAGTACAAAATAAATCACGTTTCCCAAACTGCGAAACAGAGCTTTGTTCAGCCGAGCACTTTTTAAAACTACCAGAGCTGCTTGTCCCCCCCTATGCCCCCCCGCTCCCTTAAAAGCAAGCTAACTGTGACGCAGTCAGCCTCCTGCACAACTGATCGAAAACTCGAAGCCTTGGCTATAGTTGTATTCTTAGAATGCTGTCAAATCTTACTGTGCAAGACAGGAATGCTGATTTTTGTTCTTCTGCCTGGAATTGTAGCCAGTGCATTCATACCTAGACAGTTACACCGAGGTCTCTTTTGTTAATGTATTTTATGAATTGTTTTAAGACTTGGAACTTCTTGGGGCAATTTTTTTTATTTTGACCAAATAACTTTATAAACTTTTCCAATTGTTTCATAGACATTTTTAGTCAATGTCGTTTTAATGAAAGACAATGGAAGCGATGGGAATCGACACACAGATAGGGAATAATAGGAAGAATTTACACAAGCTTCAGAAATGATAGTAAAGTGAGTCGAGAGCCTGCAATTTTTTTTTCCCCACTTGTCCTTCTATCATGGTGTAATGTGTCCATCGCTTGATGTTTTAGACACGCAGTATACTGAACTGGACCACATATATATTATGACTAGATCGCTTAAAATTGAATGAGAATTGGAAATATCATTCTGTATGAATATCAGATTCACAATCTGTGAGCAACAATTTCAACTGAACCAATGTGACCATACTCAAACAAAAGACACTTCTACACAGAGAAACCTCAACTTGTTACATTGAAAGTCTGCCACACATTGGTTTTGAGGTTTTATTTCCCCTCACACAGTAAATTATCGGTCGGTCATAGCAAGAAATCCTTAAATATAAATTTCTACAAACTGTTGTCTCGAGTGATAGTGTTCTCCCCCCCAAAAAAACTCAAATTTGCATTTAACAAGTCAAGAGGTGTAACTGTGACGTGTCTTGCATATTCCCAGGAGCCTGATGACCAGGAAGCGCCTGATGACCAGGACTCCTCCCCGCCGGAGGAAACCTCCCTCTACCCACACTCTCCAGGAACCACCCAGTTTCAACAGGTAGGCCACCCTTCTGCAAATATTACACCTTAAAAGTCAATAAATAGTCTTGAAGTTATGAGCTTCATTTCAACATCAACCTTTTATCTGATTTTGCTTATCCATATGTTTTGTCAAAATTAGCCTTCAAAAGTTATTCTGTGTCAGGGTTTTTTAACATGAGAAATGTTGACTAAGCCTACTGCTAAACCAAAAACTGTCCTGAACAGCGATGCCCTGACCCCTGATCATTTCAATGATCCGTGGTCATTGAAATTAAGGATAAATGTGAAGTTATGTGAATATTTAATGGCGGTTTATGCTCCAGTTGTGTATCATATCCTCCTCTGCCATGTAGGCTTCTAATCATCTGGTCTTCCTCCCCAGAACAACCACCCCCACGGGCAGCCGTACACGGGGCCCGCCGCTCAGCACATGAACAACCCCCAGCGCCCATGTCCCGCCTCGGCCCCGGCTCCCACTCCGGGCCCGGCTCCAGGCCCGACCCAGACCCAGACCCAGACCCAGACCCAGACCCCGACCCCG
>OMKR01000605.1:0-12359 GCA_900302355.1 Cyttopsis rosea
TGCTTCTCACAAGACTGCGGCATGTGATGTCGATTACACACACACACACACACACACACACACACACACACACACAGAAACAGACAAAAGAAAGAGCACGGATTCATATTACAGAATATCGATCGAAGCAGGCAGACAGGAAGGTGGGAGAAGCGCCGGTGGATGAATAGAGCTGCCTTTATCTTTTAACATTTTCAACGCTACAAAGCATCTGAGAATTAGTTGGTTTTTTTAAAATGTATTTTATGTGTTTATTTTTTATGCAGAATAAGCCGTTCCATGTTGCAATGTCGATGCACTGACTTGCTTGAACTGATGATTTTCGAAGACGTTTCTGGGAGGATGCAGTGGCATTGAAGACATGGGTTTGGGATGTTAACTAACTAGGATTTACAAGACGTCTTCTCAAAATGGTCCATGTCTACAACTGCCACCCCTTCGCCTCACAACAGATAGTACAGGTCAGTAGTGATTGGCTCCTGGACCCCTGTCTTCTTTCTGATGGTCCAACTTGTCTGCCTACCTGTCTAGAGCAGTCATTCGTGACCTTTGTTTTTCTGGGACCCCAATCTCATAAGATTTTATTTTTTATTGTTTATTGATATGATTCAGTCCAATCTTCCAGACTATGATCAAAACACCATTATTGTACATTCTCTAATCGTTTTGCTGGGGGCTCCCCTGGAACTGGTCCCCAGGGGTCACTGGTTCCCACACTGAGAACCACAGATCGAGAGTAAAACAAGTTTCCCTTTTTTGTCTCCAGGTTGAACATGAACCAGGACTGGTTTGCTCTGGTGGAGGAGCCCTCTTTGTGGTGACCACTGGAGGATGCAAGGTTGCATTCATACTTCATTTGATATCTTGAGTATTGGCTCAGAAAATAATTAAATGTCTTTTGTACTTTGACAACAGATATGTGACAACAGATATGTATATGTGTGGATTTGTCACCAAATGAATAAACCAATCTAATGTCTTCATGCCACTGTCTATGTTGTGCTGCACTGAACCAAGGTGGATGCGTACAGTCTGGAGCAGGAGGGCTGCCCTCTCCTCTGTCGCTTTGCCACCATGGGAACAGTCAAGAGCATCCAGCACAGCAATATAGGTCTGTTCTGCAGTTCTTGCCTCTCTCTCTCTCTCTCTCTCTCTCTCTCTCTCTCTCTCCATCTGTCTCCATTCCTTCAATTACGACTGTAAGTGAAGCTAGAGTAACATTTACAGTGAGTGAGCAATGTTGAATGTATAGCAACCAATATCTGATAAAGAGTGAATCATATGCCTCCTTGAGCATATCAGCTCAAGGAGCTCCACATCTACCCCTTCGTCATAGGCAGGATGGGAGAGACTAACTAGGACAGCCTTCAGACTATCCTGATCAATATCTAATGCAGATAAAGACTGATTGAGACCTGACAGTTTGTAGCTTCCCCTTCCACCTCTCTTCTCTTCTGCGTGCCCAGGAGATTACCTGGTGACAATAGAAGAGAAGAACAGTGCGACCTACCTGAGGTCCTACACCAACTGGCGCTACCAGGTAACCACCACCGACAGCGGTTCGACGTGCCCTGGGAGCTTCAGGGGCCATAGAGACCTAAAATATACACTGATGTTAAATCTCCTGTGCTGATAATTAGGGGGCAAAGCCCAGTTTAGCCAAACAACTTCACACACCTGTCCCTACGCTTAAGGAGAGTACCTCAGGCAGTGCCATTATATATCTCCTTTAACCATCTCCAAATGGCCAACTAGCAAGTGATGACTTGTGATGACTGATGTTTTGTTGAATTAATATCCATACAATAACAATAACATACAAAACATAACAATGTAACCGTTTTTATCAATTCAGTCCAACTCATCCAAGCTTTCACCTATCCCGGTGGTCTATCCATACCCATCAGTCCTCACATCCAACCTCTCCCTCTCTCATTTCAGGCGGAGGAGAAGGCACGTGTCGGGGTGCGTTTGTTGGGCCACCTGCTGCGCGGGGCGTCCATGCGGGGTGGGGCTCAGATGGAGATCATTGAGATCCCCTTGTCGGAGCGGCCGATCGCCATGGCGTGCTGCCCCGTAGCCGGGGACCTTCTGGTGGCCTGCGAGAAAACTCTAGTTCTGTTCACCCTGAGGAGGCAGAGCCAGCAGAATGTGGTGTGTCTGGCTTCCCGCGAACTAGAGATCCGTTCCACTGTGGCAGGGGTCTGGGTTAGGAATGGTTTCGATTGGTTACCACTGGCAAGGCAGTGGTATGATTGCATAAGAAACAGAATAGCTAATCTAAACATCTAGCCAAACCCAGTGTTTAATAAATCTTCATCCTAGAAGATATTCTAGAAGTTTCCCTCGTTGCCCTACGTGGCTCAGCTGATGTACGGTTTTGGATTGTGTTGGAATTGGACATTTGGAGATTCTATAACCTTAGTACAAACCCCATTTACACCTGGCATTAAAATGTGGTCTGTAGATACGCTATCTGGATAATGACATCTGCTCACGGGCCTTTGCATTTACACCTGGTATTAAAGTTGCAGTGTGTAGAATTTAGAGGCCATTAGCGTGATGTTGCAGATTGCAACCAACTGAATTCCCTTCCGTTGAGGAGAATCTACGGTGGCCGCAAAACTCGCGAAAAACCCGAAAAACACAAAAGGCCCTCTCTAGAGCCAGTGTTTGGTTTGTTCGTTCTGGGCTACTGTAGAAACATGGCAGTGCAACATGGCGGCGTCCATGGAAGGGGCTCCAGCCCCCATGGAGATATAAACGGCTAATTCTAAGGTAATGAACACATAACGCGTCTTATTTATTTTCATGGCATTATACACTAATTTAAACATTCTTATGAATTTTATTCATACTTTATTCATACTTATTCAATTTCTGCCAAGTCCGTTCCGCTAGATGCCACTAAATTCTACACAATGCCCCTTTAATAAGCGTTGTTATCTTGATTTCTCCCGCATTGTGATCAGATCTCGGTATGCAAATCAGGAAGGTGGACTCGTCAACAAGAAGCGATGCTACTCTATGGCTTTTACTTATTTTTCCGTTGCAGAGGAAGGGGTTGTCTACGATAATTTTCTCCAATAAGACAACATCTATGAAAACAAATATTTCTTGCAGCAATTGCAGCTGCCGTGAATGCCCACATCAAATCGCTCTCTGCGGATGGACTGATGATTGGAAGGAGCGGATTGTTCAGTCCTTCAATGATGCGGAGTGGATCGCAACCTTTCGAATGAGTCGAAACACGTTCCCTTACATTTGTGAGAAATTGCGAGCTATCCTGTCACAGAGTAATACATTTTTGCGGTCCCGGGTGTCCGGAGTTGGGCGGAGTTAGATGATGACTTGTGGGCGGATTTTTTTCTCATGAATGAGCTGTACGGGTTGCATTTACACCTGGCTGAGATCCGATCACAACAGATGTGGTCTGGCAGATCCCATAGCATTCCCATTGCAATGCGTTCTGCATGCATTTACACCTTGTATTAACATGTGTATTTCCTTATTCAGATATCTAGATACCTGATATAAAGATATCCAGACCAAGATACCCAGATACAGATTGCATTTTAAGGTGTAAAAGGGGCCTAGGATTTTGATCACAGTATTATACTATTAAAAAAAATTCTAACAAAGATTAAATATGATTGAAAATGACCTTTGATTAAGATGACAATGTCAAATCCGTATCACTTTACCTTTCTAAATAACATAGCCCACGAGTGCTGCTATGTTACATAGAACAGTGGAGAGTTCTCGATACACCAAGCAAATTTCACTTGCTTGTATATGAATACGAAATAATAGCCTTCATATTCTCTTTCAAAACAGAGCCAGCAGAGTCTTCAGAGTTCTTGGCCGAACACACAGCCGAGCTCCAGTCACAATCAGGGTAAATTGACCACAGAAAGTTTATACACTCTCACACTATGGAACAGAATATGCCACGGTGCTTTTATACATTATAGTCTTAAGAGGATTTTAAAGATTCAATAGCTGGTGTTTTTAATACAAGTAATGAACATTCATGTAAGGTACTAAGGTCCTGTATTCAATGCGGCCTCACCACACTGAATTCCATGCAAATTATGTGATTGCAAATTTTTTTTTGTCTTAGGTCAAAGTTCGAGCTTCAACCAGAACTTCATCCTGGACTTTGAGCGCTCTGTCATCCTCCATATACCTGGACTGGTACCTCAACAGGTGCTTTTCTGTTGTGTTCTGTTCTTCTCTTCTCTTCTCTTCTGTCTCGACTGTCAAATGATTCTCTCACACTGAAATTTCATGAAAAACATACACTATTACTGTGTCGAATTCCGCAAAATACAGAAGGGTAACTAAGTAACATGGTTCTTCTCCGTATGAAAACGAACCATGGATCAATTAAAGAGTTTCTCTTCGTCCAAAATAAACAATAGATAGGAAGGGGGGTTGTTGTGGTGTAACAGTACTTTTGTTTTATTCAAGAGGACTCGAATCTGGGCTGCATTCAAGAATCAAGAATTGTTTCACACATTTTACCACACGCATGCGGAGGGTGACACACACACACACACATGCAGTGGCGAACAGTGAGATTTGGTCTCTGCGTTTATCCCATCCCGGCGGTCCTTCCTCCAGGGGCAGCCAGGAGCAGTGGGCAGCCCTTACTTCGTCGGCGCCCGGGGACCAGTTCCAATTGGTGTATCCATGCCGTGGTCAGGGACAGGACAGGAAAGTGTTCTGCACGTTTTTAGTCGGGGTCCTTATGTTGGAGGAGACCCATGCGAACACGGGGAGAACGTGCAAACTCCACACGGAAAGGCCCCTGATCGGGAGATAACCCACCGGAGACGGGTGGCAATATAATATTGACCATTTTTAGATATTTGATTGTTTTCATAGCTATATAATTATGATATATAAATAACTAATAACTAATAATGGCATTAGGGGTCCAGTCAGTACTTTATGTTGTGTGTGTGTGTCCTGTTTCCCTGATTCAATCAGCTACTAATGGTACCTGACGGAACACAAACTGCAAAAGCACAGTGAGGCTTTTCTGATTTCTGATTAATGTTCTGTTACATAATCATGTTCACTTATCTACACTGCGTTGATAACACAAAAGTACCTATATGATTCTATGCCTCCATACCCGGTTGTGAGATTAAAAAAAACAGTGTGTCTTGGCATTTTTCAGCAGTTGTGATTGCTGAAATCAATCTGGGTGTGACTATCTGGGACTTCATTTGTCACTTAGGTAAAACTGAAAAAACATAGTTAAGTCAAAAAAGGAGCAGTCAGTGCCTGTTCCAATGCAGTCGCAAACCTGGACTTTGCATTTCAAAACTGAAATGAGAGGAATTAATAGTGATTCAATGTCGACTCTTGTATTGCGTGGTGTTTAAAAGAACATAGTGATAAGAATGTTGTCTGCAAAATACCATATATTGTCAACGACGGCCTATTTGGCATATAGTGACGCATTAATTATTATTGGTTTAAGCCTTGTAAGAAGTGTTGATGTAATAACAACGCAAAACGTAATAACTGCGCATAATGTAATAATGCACATATTTTAATAACTTATTACTTCATACGTAAGTTACTACATTATTAAGCAAGTCAAATATGTTGGCTTTAATTGTGTAATCACTTCATTACATTATAAAATGAGTAAATAAATTATGAATTTACAGGGTCATTGTTTCAAGGTGTAGGCGTTATGGATAAAAGCTTCTGCTGAATCACATATAAATATATCTAGGAGCTGAAATAGTGAAATAAAAGAAAAGTAGAATGTAACCTTACGTTGTGAGCCTTGAGTTGCATTAAAAACCATTGAAATTGTGATTTTATTGTGTTATTTCACCCAACCATAAAACAATGAAGTTGTTAATTCATAATTGATTTACTCATTTTATAATGTCATAAAATTTGGCAATGGCAATGGCAAACATATTTTACTTGCTTGGTTATGATGTACATACAGTGTAACGTACATATACTGTACATATGTATATAAGTTATTACAATATGCACCAAATGTTATTACGTTATCCACTCAGTGGTTTTATGACATTTATGACCAGTAATTAGGAGTCAAATACAGACTTATTCTGGACTATTCGATTTAATGGCAAAATAGAATCAAGAACACCATCCCTTCGATATCCACTACCGTTCCTGTGTGTGTCACGTTGAGGTCGAATAGAGTCGCGTCGAGATGAGCCGTAACCATAAGGGTTTGAGTAAGTGAGCATATTATTTGTGGTTAATGGGGGATTTCCAGTTTACGTTGTGTAGTAGTATGTTATCGCTTTTTGGCTTGTTTTCACATTGGTGCAGTTGCTGCCACTCACGGTCTGGATGAACACACAGATGCTGTGACATCATATATCAGCTTCTGTGAGGACAGCTGTACACCGACACGCACCAGGCTGAGTTATAACAATGACGAGGCCCGGTCCACAGCCAAACTCACGGCTTTGTTTGAAAAAGAAGGAGGCATTTAAAGGTACAATGTGTAATTTCTGCTGCTAGGGGTCTCTCAATCAAACCAATTACAATAAAGATGGAGTCTGATGACGTAGTAGTAGCGTGGGCTCATGGGAGTTGTAGTCTTGTTTTGTAACGCGTGCGCTTTACGGGGACAGCTTCTGCGACAGAACGCACAGCAAACGGCAATAATATATAATATAACAATAAATAATCGTGCTCCATCAAACAATAGTTAGTAGAGTAATAGTAAAGGAATACAAACAATTGTCGAGTAGATAAAAAGTTTTGAAAAAAGCTACATTGAGTGTGTTCCCTGGAAGCTCTAGCAGTAGAGGGGGTAAAGGGGGTAGACGCCATGACAGGCGTCCTAATGAAACGCTCCGTTACCAACATTAAAATGACAATAAACGTTATATTTCATTGTCAAAGCCAGAGTTCTTGCCATTATAACATTCATTTAGAAATTCTTCAGTATTGTGAATAGGGCTTGTATATTACAAAGATTCGCCATCTTTGTAGCAGCAGGCGCATTGTTGTTGTCGTGCGTAGCGTGGTAGCAATGGTTCTTTAGCATTTTACCTGTGGTCATTGTTTACTAACTAATTGTCAAAGTATTCATCATGATGCGACATCCTGGACCCCATGCATTGCTGCCTGCAATGCATGGTGCCTATTTACATTATTCGTTTTTATTAAAAAGAAAACCAACATGGCTGACACTTACGCATGTGTATGGCGACACAAGGTCAGGCAGCTGGCGATCCGCGCTGTGATGAAAAATCGGTTTCACTCCCGATGAAATGACACCATAAGGTACTCATTTGTAGTCAAAACAGGCAACTTATAAAATGACTATCTATGCACAGATTAGCTAGTTATTAGCCCTATGTTGACACTTTGATGCCACCATAATTACGATGTTGCTAGCGGAGTTATCGAGGCTACACTAACTAGGTTTGATGGCTCATTAGCTGCTATTGGTTGCTATAGATGCTCCTTTATTCTCACAATTTGTAATTAAACAATTACATTTTTAATCAAATAATTCAGAATTCAATTAAATTAGATGTGTGCATATGTGTTATCTATTATCTCTTTGTAATTGTTATCTCTTTTTGCCTGCAGTGTTTTTGCTGCTGTGAGCGCCTGAATTTCCCGAGTTGTCTGATCTTATTTGATCTAATTCTGACTTTATTCTTAATCTTTGAACTCAAAAATCTTTCTTTACATGGCAATAATTTAACTTCATCCGGCCCTAATCCCCTTCCAATAAGCGAATTGCTAAAAAATGCTGAGACACATTGCGTTTTTGAATCCCAAAATGGTTTGTGGAGTACGGAGGCTAATTCCTCCAAAATGCCTCCTCCTCATCGAACATTTGGGGGTTTTTTTTCAGTCAAAACAAAGTCTACCCTCATATGTTTCACCCTACACTACAATAATCTGAGTTTAGCCATTTTAAATTGGAGAAAACTCAAATAAAACAAGCATTCATCTTATATATACTGTATAATAATAATAATAATTATAAATACTCTATGATATAGTAATATAAGTAAACTATGGACACTTTATGTTGGTTGCAGAACTTCAGCATTCTCTAAACAAGGAAAAATAGCGAACATACCCCCGACTAAAGTAGTATTTTCTCTATTTTCTCTCCATGGAGAGGGAGGACTGTGGCAGTAATGACATAAAACAACCAGAGCCCGGTGCAACCCGGCGATAAAGCCTGATGAAGGTGCCAGATTGCTCAGTGTGCCCATGTTAATCCCCACCCTAATCACTCAATATTAGCTGCCAGAGGAGAGCCAGAGAATGCACATAGATGGAGAAAGTCTTTCTTTTACCTCAAATGTGTGGAAATACAGTACATTAAATACTTCATTTCTCTGGTACTTTCTTTTAAACATGACATACGTTCTAAATTTCTCTCTCCTTGGCACTTTAACACTCCATTATGCCATCTATCTACGCTATCACAGTCTTTGTTTTCGACCTACAAAATACTGACAGGAGCTAGGTATTCACGTCCTTCACACTCAAATCTCTAACTGATGCGCTGTTGCTGTTGTTGGATAAGTGGCAGTTTTTTGAGGTTGACGGAAAATACTGTGCTGGAATTTACCACATGATGGCGACGGATTAGCCACCATGCATTAATTTCCACAGCGGTTTATGAATGATAATTACTCGGTGTATCGGGGGTTATGGAGGCATGCAAATGAACTGAGTTCATTACAGGCGTTAGCCAATTCCCACATTGTGCTTGGCTATGCCGTTCACACCCAGACACGTCATTTGGATGCACCACTCAGCAGGGTATGTTCTAGCTGCTGAGAATTAGCAGCAAAAACTATGTCTGTAAAATCTTCAAATGGATTTTAAATGACTCGATAAACAAAAAAAGCTGTCTATTACATTAATACAAAGAGCGGAAGGACATACTGTACACATACAGTAATGTAATGCCACCTAGCAGCAGTATGGTCAAGGGTGAAAGAGGAATGTATTATCGCATTTCCTCAAATAGTGACCAGGGCCTTTATTTACCTCAAATGCAGAGGGTACCAGGCCTTTATTGGAAGCAGGTTTACAGGCAGGCTTTTATATCTAATTTGTTTAATAAGTATATGGTCTGTTTAATAAGTATATTTGATCATATTTTAGTATGAATTTAAAATCAAATTTCCGTCTGGGTTGCCATGCCATGCAAACATGGATGTGAAAAAAGAGAGCTAGTAGCTACCACTACCACTACTACCAACTACCACCTGCTCCGTCCGCTATGAAAACCCTGAATAAGCCCTTGACTTTGGTTCCTCCAAAACCTTTGTTCCCAAAATGGAGGAAAAGCTTATTGCGAGAGCCGGTTTCGATGTGTACTCGGTTAATTTTCTTAGACGTAATAAACAAAATGATGCATGGAAGCAGATTTGGGAGGTAGCTGGTGAGGTTTATTACATGATGCATTGAATTTAAACTGTGTCCAAGTTCGATCTCTGTTGAAGTTCAGTTCTCGTGGAGACTGTCCCTTTACTTCCATATAGTTTGATTAAAAACATTTTCCACGTACAGTACGACTTCATGTAGCACTAATCACATGTCAGAACACATGGGAATATTTTTTGAGAAGTTAATCTGCCAGGTATAAAAACATCTATATATATACAGTATAATAGATAATTATTTATTATTATATATAATTTCGACTACTGTATGTACATTTACACACTCACATACATCCTCGCGAGACAGAAGGTTGCAATGTGTGGAGTGGAGCAGGAGTGGTGCAGAAGCAGTGGGATGGCACTTGATTTGAAGAAGAAGAAGAATGATTATTAATCACACATTTACCACACACATGCGGAGGGTGACACACACACACACATGCAGGAGTGGCGAACAATGAGATACAGTCTCATTGTTCTCAGAACACGGGGAGAACGTGCAAACTCCACACAGAAAGGCCCCTGATCGGGAGATACCCACCGGAGCACGGTGCCAACAGCGCCCCAGGTGGGAATTGAACCCAGGACCTTCTTGCTGTGAGGCAACAGCATTAACCACTGAGCCACTGTGCCGCCAACTCAACTTGTGGGGTAATGTTGCATATATTAATATATTAAATGCATATTATATTTTATAAACAAATATAAAAATAACCGTGTCTCTTAAAAATAAATATATTTGCAAACAACATCTAAAAAAATTAATGCAGCTTCGTGCACATGAAGCGATGAGTTGAATAGGACACGCCCACAAGCGACAGCTCGAGTTCGCTCTAGTGAGCGTATGGTGAATCGCACTTGTGGTGGTAGCCGACGGGGGAATTACAGTTTCCCGAGTTCCCTTGAATGTGCGAACGTGTGGAACGGGATCTGCATTATATTGAACAGTGTTATCGCACTAGTGATCGGTCGCAAAGGAGCCGGCTCTATGTGCCGGCTCCTTTGAATGAAAGATGGGAGTCGGCTCCCAACTGAGAGCCAATTCCCTTTTTGTTCCCATTTCCAATGGGAACAAGGAGACCGAGGTTGTTCCTGCATCTTGGGTCTGTAACGACATGTGCTACTGGCCCCCTATGGTTCCATGGAACGCTGCACAAAGGTAGTTAAGAGAGAGGAGAGATTCCTCAAGTCATGTGGATCTATCATCAATCTTAAAAGAACTGTAAATCTCAGTATCTGTAAACACGCAAATGTTACCTTACAGACACTTAGCCATTGGCAGCTTACGTTGAGCCTCACTGTGTCATCCAATCCAATCTGCAGACAGAGGAGGAGCCCAGCTTACAGGAAGAGGAAAGGAAGGTATAACTACGATTATTAAATATGATTTATTTTGAGAACAGGAACGATCTTAGAGGATTTGCAAAATGTTTTCCAACTGACAGACAGAATTCCAATACCTACTTGAGTTTAATTAGCCTGTATTTTCTCAGGACATATCAGGGACATAAATAGACAGATGGCCAGCGACAGCGAAAGTGAGGATGAGGGGCCAATGAAACATCCAAGGAGCAGCACAAACTCATTACCTCCTGCACCAGTGATCACAACACCGCAGTGTCGGAGAACAACACAGAGTGTTACCTGGTCACCGGAAGTCGCCAGAAGTGCATCGTTTATCGGGTCACTGGACTTCAGAGGCGCTGGCCACAGAGTCTTTGAGAGTCCAGAAAGGTCTGAGCCTTTCACTTCGTCCAGTCAGCAGCGATGTAAGTCTTCTACTAGTCTTGAACCCAACTTTGTATTTTTTTGTTTATCCACTCCATTTTCCAGCAAAAGGAAGGCTTGATGTTCACCATGATATAACTGAATATAACAGTCTGTACCAGCAATGGAGAAATGCCAAGTTCACACCTTAATTATCACTAGTCTTGTATGCAATAAGCCACATCTGCGCTCAGCTGTTTTGTATTTGCAGCAATTCTTCACGAGATGGAGAAAAACATACACACCTTAATGCAGGACATGCGAAGCCTAATGCAGGAAATGCAAACCCTAAGGCTGGAAGTGTGTACGCAAAATAGGCAGAAACGGCAGTCAGCTGGTTCAGCCTTATCGGATGTTACCAACCTGCCAGACCTTGAGCTTCCATTGTCATCACTGGAGAATTTGAAGAGACTGGAGGGGATGGTTGCTGAGCAATCAGACCTAAAAGGAAACCTGGTGCATAGTAGCACATAGTAACTTTGTACACATTCTAATGTTTAGGAATCTGTACTATTCTATTGTTTTTTTTCCTGTACAAATTACATAACTTAATCATTACACAGTACTCTAACCATTAATGTCTCGATAACATACAACTGTATTGTCTTTCAGATTGCATCTCTTGCATTATGTGGTGGAATGACCATAAAAGACGCTGTCTGGAGAGTCCTTAGGAAACTCATGACTAATGACCTGGCCATGAGGATAAACTGGAAAAGGGCAAATGAGAAACAGGCATTTGAACCCCTTGCCCTTAAAGGCATAATCCTCAGTAAATTTGCTTTAATGGCTACTGCATGGGGAAGAAGCGATTAAATGTGTTTTAATGTGTGAAGCAGTTGCTCTTTGGGCTAGACAATCTTTCAGGGAGCTGCACCGACATGTCATATTGTTATTCCCTCGGTATTACAAGGGGAGACAAAACATAAAATCAATACCTAAAACAAATGTGAAAACAAGTCTAAACTCATAAGCCAACCCAATATATCCCATAACCCAATCATTTCTTGCTGTCTTGTTTCAAAGGTGCTGTGCGGCATCAACATGCAAAGACCATCAAAACACAAAGAAAGGTACAATGTTCTATTAAGGCAGAAGTTGTTTTTAAAAATGTAAAAATGTATATATTTTTATTTTTTTATACAATCGGGC
>OMKR01000606.1:5322-20136 GCA_900302355.1 Cyttopsis rosea
GTTACCAGACGAGGTAAAGAAAGCAACGCTGTGGACTGAGGCCTCGTCTGCAGACCACATCAGAGTGAGAGAGAGAGAGAGAGAGAGAGAGAGAACGTGACAAAGCTAAAGACAAAAGCTCCTTTTCCTATACTTACTAGTTAAGTAATATATTTAGTGTACATTCTCAATAACTGATGCAAGGGATGACAACTGGTGGCCCGCTGGCCAAACAGGGCCGGTCCCCAAATGTATTTGGACCCTTCAAATTAATAAAAAAATGCCGACGGATGCAGCAACCTAGTGGCCGGCTGGTCCTTGACAGGCTCGTGACAGGTGTGTATGAATGTATGTACATGTACTGTAAAATAAATAAATCATGGAATAAAAATCTTAATCTACAAGTGAAAGAAGAAGTTATCCCCAAGAACGAACAGCTTTGTGGTTCTGAGCTGCAAGCTACTAACCTCCTTCTGACTGGTGGCTGGTGACACGTTATACGTACATGTGGCATGATCCAGATTTGAGGTTGTATTCACGACGGTCGACGTAAATGTAAATGAAATCGGTTCCGATTGGACAGGTAAATTTATTCCATTTTAATGTTGTTTACTAAAAATGTCTGCGAATCAATTAATGCACAGAGAATTATATATTGAAATTATATTGTTTTATTTTCATAGACATGAAAGTTGAGGCCAAGTTGCTCACCTATGGCCTGTTATGCCGCTTGCTTAATTTTTTCCAAGCAAGTGTTAAATATGCGTTGTGCAAGCAAAGTCAATCAATTCTGGCTTTCCAAGTATGGAAATGGCTCTTTAAGCGTTGGCAACAGTTAATGGTCAAGCTGTCATGGAGGTCTTCAGGCTGAGATTCACTGTTTCACTCTAGAGTAGATCGTCTCCTCCTCTGAGCTTTTCCGCCTCGCGGCCACGGCCTTGTTGAAGTCCAGAGCTGCGTACTGCAACACGTCGAGTTCTTCAGCCTACGGGGACAGGAGAGGGATGGATACAAGTTCTAGAAGATGGATTGTCGTGTCATGGTGGAAACGGATTGTATGGTTTGAGGCAAAGGTACCTGATGGTGAGAACATTCTGCCAGGGCGCTGGAAGGCGGAGGAATTCCTGGAAGAACAACCACAGCCTTTAGTCGAACCTGAGGAGACCTCCAGATGTTTGCAACCCAGTCCACATCAGTACTTGGTCTTGCAGGAACTTGGGTCGAAGACTATATTTGTGTTGGGGAAGCGACTTTGAAAGCTTTGCAAACTACCTTCACACGGGAGGATGTTGAACTACAGCAAAGATACCCTCGGGATGAATCTAGTTTGTTTAACTAAAGCTACTTAGAAAACGTAGTTCAAACTACTTTGTCGGAAATAAAAGATCAAATTGACAATGTACATGTGATACAAAATAATGACAATATATATTACAAAACAGGCCACTCATTTGAGTTTCTTGCAAAAAGTGCCCACTTCACAGGTCATACATAAACCACAAATAAATAAATAAATAAATAAATAAGTAAATACCCCACTATTCATGGGAAAGTGTCCATCATAGCAATAATCAATACTTGTAAATACAATACTTGTGAATGTAGTTGAACTACCAGCAAGCTACTGCAAAATGTAGTTAAACTACGAGTTTAATTACATGAAGTTCACTGCTCCCCAACATGGACATCCACCGCTAGCTACTAATTGGAAGAGTGCGTACAGCAAGCCAAAGTGAACAAATTTCTATAAATGTATACTACAGTTATGCGAATGGTCCAGTGTGGCTCACCGCAAGCAAATCTGGGTTTGGGTTCTTGCGTCCGGGACTCCATACGGAACTCCGTAAAGTGTGTAATGCCCCCCCTCTAAATTTGAGCATTAAAAAATCGTATTAAAAAAATATAATAAAATAATAAAGCATATAAATTCGAATTGGAATTTTCGACGAATATCTGCAGCGCTGTGACAAGGCGCAGCTCCCGAGTGTTTTCTTTTTCCTCCGACCAATGAAAAACTTGTCACCAGAACGTCGCTCCGCTGAGCCTCTTGCCGATGTCCCTTTTTATACAGACGGCGTCCGGGCTCCGTTTCCCTCTGTCACTACCTCTGCTGCCGGTACAGAGGCGGATCAACTCTGCCGCCCATTCCGTCTCCGTACCTTTTACACAGAGCGGCGATGCCGAATAAAGGAGCATCGATGCGGCTTGGACAGGCTGGAAAAGGGTCTTAAATTAGACTAAATTAAAGTCTGTTTGTGTGACTCCCGACTCCTGAGTCATTTAAAAGATTTGTTCGCCATGAAGTAATCGTTGGCGAGTCATGCGTCACTTTAACATTCCATCAATTACTAAAATGTGAGAATTATTGAGAGTATGTAGAGCTTCTTGTTTTACAGTTAGACATTCATCATGGTTTCGAAGGCTCCCTCAGTTTTACAGCTACGATGAGAAATTGTTCCCTGCAACTGTAGTTTCACTCCAGACAATGTAGGTTGAAACGAACTGCGGGTATCCTCTCATTGTAATATTCTCATTCAAATATTTTTGATAATACGTTCAGAATGATGGTCCAACTAGAGAGATGCAACAATACCAAATACACATATCTCACACCCAGACCAATCCATTTAGGGTACAATCTTAGGGTACACACACAATCTTCAATGTAAGATATTCAAAGAAAAATAACTTGAGTTATGACTTTTTTTGACACATTAAATGGATTTCATGTCATTTTCCAATAACAGCAAACTAATGTAATGATGGGGAAAAAACTATAAGAAATTGTCTGGACTGTTTCACAACAAATTTCTGGGAACGTAAAACCTAATTAATACACCACCAAGAAAACTATTACAAACTCCATGAATCGAACTCCTTCACAATTTATGTCAAACTGACGATTTTTTAAAATTTGCTGCGCACTTGGGCATCAACCGACACAGTTGGAGTTCAGGACAGAGACTCGGTGTCGGTGAACAAGGGGATCGTCAGCGAGGGGGACTGATTTGAAACATATTGGTGAATCGTACCTTGTCGTACAACACTCCTCTTGGCCATTTTGTACAGGACGGACGCCAGGACCACATTTAGAAGAAAAGACAAAAGCAGCATCGCTTCAAGGCAATGCATCCAGCCAGGTAACTTCTCCCAGGACCAGCTCCCTTCACCTTTGAAAAGAAACACAGCAATCGAACACATGTCCATACAGCATGAAATATACTATTATACTGTGGCTTCAAAGTGGTTTCCTCACCCGCAACATCGCCCCGCGTTACTTCCCCAAACGGAATCTCCCCGCACAAGGCCACGGCGCAGTAGTGCGAATCTGCAACCGACTGACCGCTCTTTGGGAAGCTGGACGTGCACGGCCTGGAGCTCCGCACGCACACCCCGCCATTGTCGCCCTGTTCTTCGCAGGTCTGGGTTCGGACGGTGCAGTTCAGGGTCACGGAGCGACGCGGCCGGACGGGCCTGGACGCCGGCTGCTGCAAGTAGGATCTGTGACTGGGTTCTAGTGAAAAAAGCACGGGCAATTCAATGAAAGGGTTAAATGCATACATGCACCCTGAGAAAATGTATGTTCCAAACCTTAGATATAAGACAAATATTTACATTATGAATCCAATTTATTCATTAAAGGGAAATTGTGGCGTTACAGCAGCTCACATATATAACAATATATATAAATTACAATTCTATAGGTAAACTAGTAGATTAGTGCCACCTTTACAGAACATGTTAGTCCAGTATATTACACAAGCACACCATCTGATTATTCCTGAGCATGAGTTTAGCAAGCAGGATTTAACTGCAGTACATTAAATTAAAGATACATCCTCCTTAACATTTTAAACAGCAGAAAGCCTTTCACCTTTCACAATAAGAACCGTTCCACGATAAAATTCCATCGAGGCGGTTCCAACTGTCGCACAGTAGTAGACGGCCGAATCGGTTCGGAGCAGGCCTGCGATTTGCAGATGCCCTCTGTTCATTTCCACCGAAAATCGGGCGTCTTCTTTAAACTGGTTGACGAAGGGGCGCGCGTCGGGCGAACGTCGGAGGAAGCGAGACATTTGCTGAGGCACGTGGCCGATGGTTTGCTTGTACCACGACAGGATAGAGGCGTTGCTGGGATTGGAACATGGCAGCGTCGCGTTGTCTCCCAGGTTGCCGTAGAGCAGGGACACGGCCTCAGCGGCGGCGTCGGGATGTGCGGCGTCTGCAAGACCGAACGGTTGAGAAGAGAACTTCAGCTTAACTCGTTTTTAAATGAAAATCACGTCCCCCGTTGATATATATGGAAGAGAAAAAAAGAGATTCACTGTCAATTATGAAGTGAACACAATCTATTAAGACGGGTGCCGTGTACTTACTTGTACTTGTTTTAATGAAGAAGAGTTGAAGCAGATGAAACAAGAACATGACTCCTTGGCGTTCATGCCTTTCTGCTGAGAGGGGGCTTTGAGCAAAGGGCCCGAGGAGATGCAGAAAGTGACATAATCAGCAGAAAGTTGTCGATGTGAGAAGAAAAAAAAAAGTCAGTGGCACTTCAACGGTTGCTCGCAACAGAAGGGAGGAATTGTCGCACCTTTCTTGCTGCGCATGTAGGTCAGACTCTCTGCAAACGTCTTTACTGATAAAAGTATATCAACCTGGTTATTAACACATTCTAGTAAAGCTGCTATTCTTTTGGTTAACTTCAGTGAAAGCATGAGATTAATCACTTAACAAGGTCCTATGTTTTTAGGATCTTTTGGTGAAGAGAATTATATTAATATTGCCCATATTAAAATATTGATTCGCGATTTTTCAACCTAGGCCTTATTATTGTAATAAAGTGGACCTGAGCTGGTGACTAGATTAAAGGGATAGTTCGCATTTTTTGAAGTGGGGTTGTATGAGGTACTTGTCCAAAGTCAGTGTATCACCTGCAGTAGATTGTGGTCTGCACGCTCACAGTTTGGCCAGCAGCAGAACCTATTTTAGCCTCAGAAAAAAATATGGGGGATGGGTACCCCACATAACACACAAGTCTAGCAGCCCAATAGTGTCACGAATTCCCCTAACTATTAGGTTTTTGCATCTGTGTTATTTTTTTCATGCCATGTCACTAACTCTCCTGTCATTTCAGATCCGGTCACTCCCTCTTGCCACGCAGTCGCCTCATTCCTTTCAGCTAGGGGCCCCGCCCATCTCCCCACCTGCATCTCATTCCCTCATTAGTCCCTTTATTCCTGACCTGCCTGTCCTCTTTCTGGACCTTGGATCCCATGCCTGGCCCTTGTCGGATTTGTTTGCCTGAGTGACTGATCTCCCGGTGTTGACCTGCCTGCTGACGTAAGTAAAATGAACTCTCCTTGCAACTTGGTCGGTCTCGTTGTCGTGCTTTTGGGTTCAAACCTGCCAGCACCAGTGAACGTTACACAATAGCACGCGATACCAGAGGTTGTAACAGAACACACCAGTTCTGGAAAACAACAATCTTTATTTATCATGCAATATGTGATAATATTGAGAGAATATGATTAATATTCAATGGATGGCCAAGGCGGCATGAAAAGACAAGAACAGACAGTGGTGGCCATAGGATGGAGAGCTGCGCAAACGGGTAAATGAGATGATAGTGGCACACTTTTTACGCACATGAAAAGGAAGCCACAGGAGGCCCAACCAACAGCTTGGCAGTACACTACAAACGGCAGTCTGGGCACTCCAACACTCTAGCGAACAGCTGGGGGCAGTCCTAAACACAGGCCCCTGGGTTGATCTCCCCCTCTCTACCTGTCTGGGGCTATAAAATTGGAATCTCTGGAAAACCAGGAATTTGTTATCTCGAGATGAGGGGCCGATCGACCGCTCTCGGCTTCCGCGCTCAAGCCACATGAGCCACATGGCACAATCTTGTTCCCTCAGCCCTATGTTCCCTCAACACAAATGTAGGTGCTATGTTCCCTCAACCCCAACATTTGGCTGGTGTCCACTAGATGGCAGTAGTATAGGACAGCCTATATGCAACTAAGTGACTACCTCCCTCCGTTGGTCTGTGACCATGACATCTCAAAAGGTTAAGCAAGATTTGCTCGTGACCAGATTTGACTTCAAAGTAGATTGCCGCAAATATTGTTTTTTCTGTATTTAATGCCATCATATTTTGCTCATACAGCATAATGTGTGTTACACCAGTTAAAATGCTGATGCCAAACAAATTGTCGTATCTTGAAATGTAGTGTTTAATTTAAGACATGAGAGCTCCAGCTATGGAGGTGTATGTAAAATGCCACAAATGCAGACTTAAACAGCTATTCCTCAGTCTGTGAAATGGGTTTAATGTTCCTTTGTGGTGGAATTTCCCTTTAACAAGTCACAAGTATAAATCTATCTTCTGCCCCATAGCTATGTCCGCTTATTGCCACTGGGTGGCACAAGTGCTTTATTTTTGCTAATAATATAACAGAGGCTGTGATCAATGAGAAAAGACAGATGCAATCTCAATCTTTCTCTCTCTCTCTTTCACGCTACGTGCAACACTTTATTTTATTCATCATAAACCCGCAATAACCAATCCATCCTCCCCGAAGATGTCACCCGGCATGTCCAGTTACAATGTCCTCTATTTCGTCCCTGCTGAGGTCTGCCTGACCTCTGGGGCTGAGACAGGCCTGTTTGGGGACCCTGCGCCCCTCTCCCACGCAGGCCAGCGACCTCCGCAGCTCCAGCCGGGCATCGGGGCATAGGAAGATGTAGAAGAGGGGATCCAGCAGCGTGTTGAGACTGGTCAGGCCGTAGCACAGCCTGTAGGTGAGGAAAATGGAGTGCTCCAAGCGGCACGGTTGGTCGGTCAGCAGGAGGGACACAAACCTGTAGCCCCCCACCAGGTGGTAGGGTCCGAAGACCACCATGAAGTTGATGGTGATGATCACCAGGATGCCCACGATTTTGTGGCGCTCGTGGTCGGTGACGGAGGGCGACCGTTGCAGTGTCAGCCCAATGCGAGCTGAGGTGTAGCTGAGGGTTAGGAGGGAATGAGATAAAAGAAGAGACTTTAAAATGGAGACCAAGGGATTCAGACCTGGGAGAAGACCATGACAGTTGGGACTTCTGGTTATTTCAAAAGAGAAAAACACAGGACTGCTTTCTACTTTGTACACATGAAGTCAAGTGTCTCTTTAGAGCCTTTCATAATGTCGCTGGAAAGGACATTATATTTATTTATTTATTTATTTATTTTAAAATAAGATACGACACTTTATTAATCCTGAAGGGAAATTTAGGTAAAGGGGGGACAATCAGGAGCAGTGTGTCTTGCTCAAGCCAGCAGCATCACCCGCAACTAGCATTGTGTTTTAAGGTGCACAAAGTAATACACCATTGGTAATAGATTTGTATGGTTGATAAAATAACCTAATTGGTTGATTTCTGGACAACTTACCCCAGTATTGCACATGGCAGCAGGAACCCAAGGGCCACGGTGGCGATTTTAAAGTGAGCGTATCTGGGGGTGACGGGGTACTGCTCCAGACAAAGCAGTCTCTCGGGGTCAAAGACGGAGGGCAGCAGCCCGCATAAGCAGAACAGGAAGGTCAGGGTCCACACCGCCACTCCTGACATGGCCGCCACCCTCACAGTCCGCACCCCACGGCTGCTCAGTGGATATACGATGGCTAGGCAGCGGTCTAACGCGATCAGGCACAGGAACATGACGCTGGCGTAGACGTTGACGTAGAAGACGTAGCCCACCAGCTCGCAGGCGGGTCGGCCGTAGGGCCAGCGGTGAGTGCCCTGGAGGTAGAGGATCCACAGCGGCAGGGTGAGCAGCTGGAGGAGGTCAGACAGCAGCAGATTGAGAATGTAGACCAGCTGACAGCCACCCCCCCCTGAGCGGCCCAGTTTGTACAGTCCCCAAAGTGACAGCAGGTTGCTGGGCAGGCCCAGAGAAAAGATCACACTGTAGATGTAGGTCAGACCCACCGTGTCCGTGTCCAGGGGGAGGTCGCAGCTGTCATTGGACATGTCTCTGGAAGCTTCAGAAGTGACAGCCCCTGAAACACATCACATGGCAATGCCCCGGACTTTCTTTACCTAGACATGAAAATGTGAACGCCTATTAATTTGGTGGAAAAAAGTCCCAAAAAGTGAATATCCACAGTGTTTTCAAATAGATTGCTCCAATTCTGATTTGACCATCATCTTGTCTTGTAGGACTGGCTGCCTGCTTTCCTTTTATCAAATCCACCAGTCCAAAACCTGGAAAGCAAGACAACAGGAAATGTCTCAGCAAGGATATTTTCCACAGTTTACCTGTAATGCCAACATGTGCATCTGCTTGACACCAAAGACGCTTGAGACATTGAGACATTTAGCGAGTGATGAGGCTCCGAGCCTGGTAGCTTACCTTAGTGGAGGAGCTGTTCCAGAGAGGTGTGTGTTCCCCGCTCTGCGTCTGGCTGACCTGTACTCCAGAAGTGTTGGCACGCTGAGAACACAGCGTCTCCGCCGAGCCTCGTCTATTCTGTGATCGTTTCCTCCACAGGAAGCCCACTTCTTCGGTTTTAAAGGCAACTTCCTGAGCCAAGAGAACGCCTTTTTCTCACCGGGAACAAAAACAGACCCTCTCTTTTTCTTTCTTTCCTCTGTTTATATACCTCTCCTTCACTCCTGCAGTTTAATTCCCTGAATCTAGTGAGGGGACCGAACAGAATGACAGAGAAGGACGTCGGCCCGTGTGAGGCTATATTTTGACAACAGAAAAAGATGAGGTGTGACCACTGATGACCCTCTGATCAATCTGGCCACAAACACCATATATAATAACACATGCGTAACACATGATCGCATGTACGTGATATCTGGATTGTATAATGTATATTATATGGTTGGAATATGGAATTTTTTTTAATTTGTAGGCAGGGTGTGTGTGTGTGTGTGTGTGTGTGTGTGTGTGTGTGTGTGTGTGTGTGAGAGAGCGGGAAATGTTTTTTGCAATTTTTGCTTGTGTGCGTTTCTCTGTCAAAGATAACAAGTTTAAAGAGGAATGCTTCTTGGTGAATGCTCTATGGGGAGAAAACAATTGGCAGCCGAAGATTAGAACTTGGGAAGGGGCAAATAAATGAAAAACTGAGACACTCGACTCATTTCAACTCGTTTTTTAAATTATTGTTCAACATAACATTATAGTAACTATTACGATTGAGATTTTGAGCCAAATGGACTTGTCCTCAACCCAACACACGTAACAATATTACAGTCCTGCAGCAAAAACATTGTGGACATTTCCTCATTGGTGAACTTGGCTCAAGCCCGGGAGAAAAAATCAGGCACAATTTCAATTGTTGAGGGAAGAATGGGAGTTTTCAGACAATGGGTGTGAAGCAGTATTTTTACAACTTGGTTACAAACTGGGGAGGTTCTTATCACTGATTGTATGTTTCCTTTTAAATGTCACCAGGCTGTGGTTTGATGAATGCTACAAGGTGGAATATCCCAACTGGATGGATCAGCTCAATGCACATTTTCCTTGATTCATTATATTTAGATTATATTTTATGAAGGTAATATTTGAGTATAATAGAAAGAAATTCACGTTGGATTTCAATTCACTTTCCTCTTACGTCTGCATCTCTTGATGCAGAGCAGCCTACAGACAGAGATGGACGCCCAAAGCGAAGCCCCACTGAGAACCAGGAGAAAAGCTGCCACATCCAGGCTGTGGTAGGAGTACCAGGGAAGGCTAAAGCCTGCCGAGCGCAGATGAGCTGCTCCTTTGTTCCTTATGACATACTCAATCCAAAATATAGCTGTGTGCAAAGGGGATAGAGGCCGGTCATGGTGTAGCTGAGAAAGTCTTTGCATGTTGCGGTGATAGGAGGGATTCTCCAGGATGTCCTTTAGGGCCTCCAGGAAGATTTCTGTGTTGAGTGTGGCGGGTTCCACAACCCGTGCTGCCCCACGTACCTTGAGCCGGATTAGGTTGTCAAACTGGTCAAAAAGGAGCGGCAGGCCCAGAACTGGGACTCCATGGTAGATGGCTTCATACAAGCCGTTGGTGCCTCCATGGGCAACAAAAGCACAAGTCTTGGGGTGGCCCAGGAGATCGTTCTGAGGCAGCCAGTCCAGCAGCAGGGTGTTGTTTCCCACGGTTGATGGTCTCTGGCCCAGATACCTCCACACCACCTTCTGAGGGAGCTGGGCAAAAGCTGCAGCAATAGCCTCTGTCATTTCCTTGGGCAGGGCAGACACCAGTGTCCCGAGAGACATCACTACAACTCCATGGTCCCCAGAGCTCTGCATGAAGGCCTCTAGTTCAGCAGGAAGGGGCTTAGCTTGGCTACACTGGAAACCTCCTATGTAGACCACATTGGGCATGGTGGGCCGTGGGAACTCAAAGACAAAATCTGCCCTCACCAGCCAGATATCAGCTGAGTGCTGCATGGAGAGCAGGTCAGCTCCAGGGGGAAAGTGGCGCTGCAGTAGGTCTGAGTAGGCAGGGTTGATGAAAACGTACTGCTCAATTAGGCTGTAGAGGTAATGCAAGAGGTTTTTAGTTCTTTCCAAGAAATCCATGTGATCTTGGAGCTCAGTGCCTGGCACGGGGATGTAGGAGACGGGTGAGGGAGATGTAGTGAAATGGTTTTCACCAGTATTTATCCAACGCACATTGAAGACCATTGGCAGCTGGAGGTAACTACCTAATAGCAGCCCAATTTGTAGGCCAGGGTCAGTCAACATCAAGTCATAGTTAACATCCTGCAACATCTTCATAAAAACCTGGTCATCTAACATTTTGGCTGCTGCTCTGGCACAAATACCGTGGCCCAAATTCAGCATAGAAGTGATCTCATACTGCTGGCGAAAACTACGTATGAATGTTGGCAAGCTGCGATGTTTCATTACCCGCTGAAGCATGCCAAAGTAGAAGTCCATATTAGTCTCATCCTCAAGCATGTGCACATTAATAGACGTATAGTAGGTGGAATTTTCAGGGATGTACCAGCTCTTAGCAGAGCGCAACACGGTGAGGCTGTGACCTCTGGAGTGCAGCTCCCGGAGAATCACGTCCATATTGACCCAATGGCTGCCATCAATAGGTACCACCAAAATCTTGCTACCATGGCAACAGCTGAGGGCTGCCAGGAAGAGGAGGATAACTCTCATGATTTCCTAGAATAGGAACATAGAGAAAACATTGTGTGAAGTAGATATCATCGGGAAGGTAAATAGGAAATTTACCATATACATTTCATACAAATAAAATTGGTTAATTTCCTGGTATATTCTGTCATGCTGTTTTATTGGTAAGCCTACACACACACACACACACACATTCTGCATTACATGTGTGGTCAAAAATCTATACCTTTTTAATGCTCTTTTTCATCCATGATACTTGTCCCTGTTATGTTTTTCATTGCAGATGACTGTTTAAACCTTCTCTCGCTCGGACTTTAGCGCAGCTATCGAGCTGACAATGTTTAATGATTAACAGTCGGCTAAATAAAGTCCCTGCAAACGTCAGACAAGGACAAGACCAGCAGAGAAAGTACGAAGCACTTGGTTCTCATAACACAGCAATTGTAACCCAAGAAATGTTTAGTTCCATGAAATGCGATGCATCTGTGAACCATGTTCCAGTTACTGTAGGAACGGCTTCAGGGAACTGGAGGCAAGCGTTTGATTGGAAACGTAATAATCGGATGCCAGCGAGAGCAGTAGAGTAACGGTTAAGGAGCTTGAGTTGGGTCAGAGATGTTGTTACCGAGCAGCGTGTGCAGCATTATCAACTGTCAATTTTCTATTCAAGGTCAATATAGCGTTAGACCCCCCCCCCAAAAAAAAGGACTTAACTTAAACTATGACTATTAGATAACTATGAGAATAACCTATAGTTGGGTTACTGTACATCAAAAGTGCATTCATCAAACATCAGTCTACCCTTACCTGTTAAGTGTCTCGTAACTCAGAGGCGGAGCGGCTGCTCGCTTCCCTGGACAGTGGACGGCGGCAGCGCTGAGAGCCCCTCTATCAGTGGTGTTTTAAACCTCGGTTATACTTTGGCCGGACGGCACGCGCACATCAACAGGGAGCAAAGGGCATTTTTGAAAAATGCAAACCGCTCCTGCTGACACAGTGGAGTTGAGATCGTCTGCTCGAAAAGTATATGAAGCAGAAGTGTTTTAACTGTTTTTAAATTGTTTGCGTATGAAATATGTGCGACGCTCCCAAAACAAACCTTTTTGTGTTTCAAAGGTGCAGTGTTTAGAATTTAGCGGCCACTCGCGGTGAGGTTGCAGATCGCAACCAACTGAATTCCCCTCCGTGGAGGAGAATCGACGGCGGCCGCGAAAAAAGCCAAAGTCCCCCTAGAGCCGGTGTTTGGTTTGTCCGTTCTGGGCTCCTGTAGGAACATGGCGGTGCAACGTGACGACCTCCGTGGAAGGGGCTCCAGCCCCCATGGAGATATAAACGCTCCTTCTAAGGAAACGAAAACACAACGATTCTTATTTTCATGGGATTATACACTAATTCAAACATACGTATGAATATTATCTTTCATTTCTGCCAAGTCCGTTCCACTAAATCTTACACACTGCACCTTTAACATCAGCTTGCATCCAATTGTAACGATGCATTACCGCCCTCTTCTGTAACAAAATCCTTTAACGTGTGTGTGTGTGTGTGTGTATGTGTGGGTGTGTGTGGAAGAGCTGCGGCACATTTTCTGTAATTCTGTAATACTATCTCACCAGACCATAGATGGATATATAGTACTTCTACAATATTGCTAAACATATTTATTTTACCAGTATTTGTACCAGAACTATCATTAAGTGTGTTGGCAGTGCTGCACACTTACTTACTTACATCTTATTCTTCACATATTATTCTTGCCAAATTTCACCACGCTACTCTTCCCACAGCTTTTGAGCCACATACACCATTTAAATACAGTATTTTAAAATAACTGGCAGGGCTGCATGGATGCGCTGTAACTTTGTCGAATGCTTCTGACAACGGTCTACAAAATATTCCACTTTTTGTGCCACAATTTTGCCCAAGAGTGCGGCAAAGAAATCAAGCCGTCGTGGAAACATATGTAAACATATTTCCCACACACACACACACACACACACACACATGCACACAGGGCCTGCACACATTTACGATGTCACCAGGAAGTGTCTAGTTGCATATTATTGCTACCAACACTGTTTAAATATACTATATAAATATACTAATTCTATTTAATTGAGCATCACTGCCACCTGCCCATATCGGGTTCACAAGTGTTAATAAATATATGCTCATATATGTTATTTTTATTTCATTTTATTCTTTATTTCTTTCATGACTTTCATCTAATCTTAACCTTTCCTTCTAGCTATGGACCCCTACCGCCAGCCTCCACTGCCCCCACGGACCCCTGACCCTGTGGGACCAGCCTCTTCGAGCATCATCAGCCTTATCCAGAGGAGATGCCTCGGCTTATCCTCTGGCTCCTCTGAAGGCACCCGACCCAAGCAGCAGCCTGCATCCTGCATCCAGCTCTGGGAAGAAAGGGAAGAGATGCGTGAGAGGTATGGTTGATCACAATGTTGTAGTCGTCACACACCTCATAATCATCAGATTGTGTCTGTGGTCGTACAGAGCACGTGCATCTGCTTACGTGGTTGTTCCCTCAATGATGCATGCGCGGAATGCGGCGGCAGACACCCAGCGTAGCATGTACGGAACCGCGCGCGCCTCTGCCGTCGGCGTCCGTTTTGGAGCATGAACGAGGGTTGGGAGTCATGTTCTTTGGCGTCTCTGGCTCACTCGCGCTCCGATTTCAATGGAATGCGGCATCAGTTTGCCGAGAGATAACAGAGCTTGCGTCATAGCAAAAAGTCGGCACACGCCTTTAATGGTGAACAATTACGGTGCGAATGACATGTGTTCTGGAGAATATTCTGACGCATCCACATTAAAACGGGTGCTAACTGCTTCTAAATGAATCCAGTTTGTTTGTGTAAACTCCTTCGGAGACACAAGAACATCCTGTCGTTTACTCACAGTACGACCTATAAAGATCAAATGTATATTAAACCTTGTCTGAAACATCTGGACATCCCATTCGACTTCATCCGACACTGACTTTGACCTTTCAGGCATGTTAACCGTAACCGGCTGCCATCGAGTTTTCAATACATTTTTGACATATTTTGTGCTTTGTAATTTTGAATAGCTGGGGGTTCGGTTGAGGGGGTCCTGCTGTAGTTGATGTCGGGACCCTCCCTGTGCCAACGATAATATGGTCGGTGCAAATGAGTTGTGTGTCAAAGACGTTGCAGTTGGGCACTGTGGAAATTTTCACAAGGGAGCCACACATGCACACACACTTCTAGTTCTGGCTCCAACTGTGAAGGAGAATAATGAGCGGTTGAAAGCTTGTTTATCAGCTGGGGACATTTATTTGTATTTATTTTGTTGCCTCTGGTGCTATTTTGTTCCCATAGTACCAAGGTGCAAAGGCAACTGTATTTGCTGAACGCCAAGTCTCCTGCAACTGAGAATAATTTAATCATAAATTGAATAATAATAATAATATTAATAATAAATTGTTACTAAACAGCAACCGTCAAGTCGCTTTGTATGCGAGTTGTGACTCGATATGTGTGTGAATTCGCGGGGCTCGGAAATCCCCGCGTCACTGGTTCACAAGAATTGTGTTAACTGGGTGTTTTCTGTCCAAAATAGGAAATCGGTCAGTTTGGGTCACTTATTTAGAACATCCATATTAAACTTTTTCGAAAATCGGCCAAAGTTTGAGCTTTCTATGTGGAAAATACTATGGCGGGG
>OMKR01000607.1:0-13482 GCA_900302355.1 Cyttopsis rosea
AGCAAGCCTGTGCAATTCAAAAGTGCTTGCAAGGTATAAAATGCAACGTGGAAGCCAATGTGTTGTTTTCGAGAGAGAATGTGAAGTTTGACGGTCGCTATGGACTCCGGTGGCCATTTTGAGAGGATCGCTTCCATTCAATTGCATAGAGAAATAGCTCAAACATACGAAATGTACAGAGATGGAGAGAGGAAGGGAGGAAAAGAAGGGTCGAGGTTTCACACAAGATGGTTGCAAGCCGTCGTTTAACTCGAAAGTTCGCCGACCGACATTCGCAGTCAATGCGAGCGATCCTCTCAATATGGCGGCTCACTCCAGCTTCACGTTCTCTATAGCTAACCATAGGCCCATATTATCTTAATAATCTTCTTTCCCCAACAGCCAACAAATACGTGGAGAAAATGTGTGAGGATGTCATAAGGGACATGCGTCGGTGCTGCCAAGCTCATTCTGCTGACCGGTCCGTCTGCTGCTCGGGATTCATAAAAGAACAACAGATCATCGAAAGTCAAAACAGTGCTTCATGAGATGTATACGTGTGAAAGTCAATGTCAAAGAGTTTTATTTATCAAATGTACAGTATAACACAGGGTCATTCGAAGATTCGAAGGCATTAGAAGATATTTAAATTGTTAAGAGTCAACAAATAATGGCAAGATTAAAATTTACATAATAAAAGTAAAACATTAGCAGCAGTTCCAGAGAATGTGAAAATGGGAATATAGCATATTTATCCTGGTGTTTGTAGACAAAGGGAGAATATGACTGGACAACAAATAATGGAAATATTAAATAAAATTCACAAGGTATACTTTATTCTTCTCAATATGATCACTGTTGTGCTTTGCTTATTATTGAGCAAAATATACACTATTTGGGGTTTTTGTTCAATTGTTATGACAAAATAATTCACAAAAATAATTGTATAAAAAATGTATTATAAAATTTTCAGGGGCCATTACAGAAAATGTGGGGAAATAATAATTTCTATTGAACATAAGCCTGTACATCACTGTACAAAAAAGGGGGTACAATCACTGTGTGCAGTAACACCATATTGTACATTTGATCACATAAAATCAGTTCAAAGCAATTCAATCCCAATCCGTCTTTATACTACAACTACTTACTATTATTAGAGAAGAAGAAGAAGAATGATTTATTAATTACATATTTACCACACACATGCGGAGGGTGACACACACACACATATGCAGGAGTGGCGAACGATGAGATACAGTCTCTGCGTTTATCCCATCCTGGCCGTCCTTCCTCCAGGGGCAGCCAGGAGCAGTGGGCAGCCCTCACTTTGTCGGCGCCCGGGGACCAATTCCAGGTGGTGGGTCCGTGCCGTGGTCAGGGACAGGACAGGAAGTGTTCCGCACGTTTTTAGTCGGGGTCCTTATGTTGCCAACAGGTCACAGAGTTTTGGTCAACAACACTCTCTCCGACCTCCTCTCCTACACACTTCAACTGGTTCCCCGTAGGGTTGTGTCCTCTCACCCCTGCTCTTCATCCTCTACACTGATGACTGCAGGTCCACCCAGCCAAACTGTCATTTTGTCAAGTTCGCTGATGACACAGTCCTATCTCTGCTTTCAGGCGACTCACAGCACCACGGCTCAGCTCTTCATGGGTTTGTGGAGTGGTGTGACAACTCCTGCCTGGAACTTAATGTGAACAAGACCAAGGAGATGGTAGTGACCTTCTCCAACAGCAGAGGGAACTGGCTGCGGCAGTCGGGCACAATCTTCGATAATCTTCTGAAATCTGCCTCCAACAACACAGGAAATGCCAGCAGTGGCAGTATTTCCTGAGGAAGCTCCTTGCTGAACTCCTTTGGGGTTCAGCAAGGACATCCTCACAACATTCTACTACTCCTTCATTGAGAGCGTCATGACATTCTCACCTGCTGGTTCCACTCTATCAGCCTCCAGAACAGAAACTGCCTGCAGATCACAGTCAAAGTCTGCTCCTAAATTATTGGATTCCCTATCAGAGCCCTCTCCCCACCCTATGCGAGCAGCAGATGCTGAGGTCAGCTGGCAGGATCCTACAGGACCCCTCACAGTGCTGTTCCCTGCATTTGAGTGGCTCCCCTCAGGACGCCGTCTTAGCTGCCCAGGCTGTAGAACAGAGGAGAAGGGCAACCTTTGTCCCTAAGGCTGTTCTGCTCCTCAAACGCCCCCGAACTAAGCACCTCTCTCCCACACACGCAGACTTGCACATGACGTGGACTGATGCTATACACGGTGTATAATGCATTATACTTTTATTGCACTCATTTAAAATTTGATCGTTCATCATTTTTTTTAAATCCTGTATTGTATTGTGTACTACTCTACGTGCCTCTGCAAATTGTTCCTCGGGCACAAATAAAGTGTTTTAAATTGAAATGAATAAAACTTAATTTGAAAAAAATATTTTAAGTATTATTTTTTACCTCGTGGGCATTATGACAAAAAATAACATAGTTGTGTGTATATATATATACTGTATATATATATATATACTATTACAGTTTGCAGCATTTACAGTTTGGTTCTTTCTTTGTTTGCTTTGTCTTATATATAAACCAAAAAATGTGTGCCCAATTCACTTTAAACTACCTTGTATACGCGTAGTGAAATAAAACACAAACATCCCACTCAGATCACTTGCACTAATCCGCAGTCTGTTCTCGAGTCTTCCGACTCAACTGCAGCTGTGACACACTTGTTCTCTAGCTGCTCCGCTAAAAGACCGCTTGAGCTCCCGCCATCAGAGCGGCGTTTGCCCTCCGAACCCGCACGGGTCCCTGAGCCGCTTCGGGTTGACGGCGCACAGTCGCCTCCCTCATCATACGCTGCTTAGGGAGGGGTCGCTCGCCGGGGCCGCGAGGATCCCCCCTAAAGGCTTGGTTATACCTTCGCGAGGGCGGTGCACGGGCGGCCGTCTCAGAAATCACGGAGGTGGGGGGGGTGAAGCAGGAAGTAGTGCATGAAGAAGAACGCTAAGATCCGTTTTGGCCAACATGTCATAAATAACACAGACAAAACAAACAAAACGCGGATCTCCCATCGCTTCCAGTGCATTTCTCCCAGGGATCGCGAAAAGTTACAAAATCTCAGAGGCGCGCGCCCTCAGGCCGGTTTCGCCATAAATTGGAAGAAGACGCGCAAGGGCGACCTCTGCGTCTGCGGTCACACATTTCGGTGGTCACAGATTAACACCGGTGGTTCGAGAGCGGGCCGTTCTCCCCTTCCCCCGCGACGCTCCTGCCGGTGCGTCGGCGTCGTGACGTCACTACGCCAAAACGGAAGTATGCAGAAGCAGCAGCAGTTCTTTCTAGAAAGTGCAGGAGTATCAGCAGCCAAACAAGCAGCGGTCCCGCGAAACAAGACCGACGGGACTCGGCGACGCGTTCCAGGAGACACCGTGAGACCCCCGCGCAAGATACACATATAAACCATAAGAATAGCACCGCGCGATATTTGCGTCGGCTGCGTTTCGACCCAGCGCCGTTCGGAAAATACTCTTGCGGTAGCGCTCTCACGTTAGCATCCGCTAGCATCATGTCTGGGATAGACTACAGCGTGTGGGACCACATCGAGGTGTCCGACGACGAGGACGACACCCACCCCAACATCGACACACCCAGCCTGTTCAGATGGAGGCACCAGGTACGCTGCTCCAAGCCGTGTTCGATAAGAATAGTGCGCACACAACGGCGTAGTTAAATGTTTACTGACCCATCGGGTGAGTGCAGTGCAGTGCAGGCGGGTTGTCCAGGTTTGAAAACGTGCACCATTTCCTGTTTTGCCACCGTGTGGAATGTTGATACAGAGGTTTATTGTACATTTTTTTGTATATTTTTCCTTATTTGTAAAAAAAAAAAAAAAAAGTTCAAGTTGATTTCATATTGCCATTTTTTCTGTGTATTTTCTTATTACTTATTTCTATCACTGCTATTGTTTTAAAGTGATCTGCTGTAAAACCCCAGGGATGAATAAAGTATCTGTCTATCTATCTAACATTTCAATGCCTATTCTAGATGAACCCAACTCAATACCTTTAAATTCTAGTTAAACCGGTCTTAAAAAAGGTCTTTCAAAGTATTACAATTTAACCCTTGACGTCTGCGGACTCCCAGATTTAAATTCAGATGCAAATAAGCCGCACAACTCGAAGAATTAAATGCGGCAGATTGAATATCTTGTCGGCGTCTCTGAATGTTATCTCTGTGTTTCCCCCCCAGGCACGTGTGGAGCGAATGGATGAATTTCAGAAAAAGGGCGAAGATCTAGAAAAAGCACTTGGCGAGTGCAAACGTAAACTGGCAGACGCACAGAAGAAAACACGGGAGCTCGCAAACTCGGCGACCGACGACGCCAAGGCGGAGTTAAGCAAGGCACAGGCGGAGGAGAAGAAACTTAAAAAGGAAGAACGGGAGTGTGAAAAGAAAGTGGAAGAGCATCGACGGGAAGAGAAGAAGATGCCGTGGAACGTGGACACCCTCAGCAAGGAGGGTTTCAGCAAGGTGAGAAGAGTTTATCAACCCTTGTGCAAAAGAGCGTTGGTCTCCTCTCGTAATGCAAATTAACCTCTCCATCCTGCAAGCCTGCTAGGATGTTGTAATACTTTTAATTGAACTTTAATGGTTGCAACATTTAAATTGTATTGAGTTCTGATGATGATGTTCCTGCACTGAATTTGTTTCATAGAGTGTCGTTAATGTCAAACCGGATCCAAGCGAAGAGACGGAGGAAGAGAAAGAAAAGAAGCATAAAACCTTTGTGGAGAAGTACGAAAAGGAGATCAAACATTTTGGTAAGCACCAGTAAATTTATTGTGACATTATATGAAGTATAATGTCCAGCTTTCCTCTATGTAACAGTGCAGTAGTATTTTGAGAGGAGCAAGGGTTCCACAGTGTTTTCTGTGCTGCAGGGATGATGCACCGCTGGGATGACAGCCAGAAGTACCTTTCTGACAACCCTCACCTAGTGTGTGAGGAGACCGCCAACTACCTGGTTATCATGTGCATCGACCTGGAAGTTGAGGAGGTACATTTCGTGAAAGCCTTCATCACTGTTTTCTTGATTGGGCATGCACGATCTGATGTGGCAATTATATACTGTAGCCCAGGGTTCCATTCATTGACATGACTGGTTTTGGGATTACAATAACCACCATTCTATCTATTACTTCACATTTTTGATTGTAAATGAATTTGTAAGAAATCCTCTTTTGCTTGCCTCATAGAAACATGCATTGATGGAGCAGGTGGCTCATCAGACCATAGTCATGCAGTTCATTCTGGAGCTGGCGAAAAGCCTCAAGGTGGACCCACGAGGATGCTTTCGTCAATTCTTTACGAAAATTAAGGTAATAATGCAGGATAAAATGATTATGTTTGACATCTAACCCTACAAAATACGATTTCATTTGTTGGGGTAGGGGATTATACTGTTATACACCAGGAATAAAACATACTTTGAATCCATGAACTACACCTAATTTCTATGGAGCCAACGGTTTCCCAAATGTTAAAAAACTCGAACTCAATTATCACAAAATTAAAACCTTTCTTATTCTTGTTTACTTTCTTGTTTATCCTTATTTTATACTTGCATAATGTTGTAAAGATTACTATGGTTTTTCACATTGATCCAACTCTCAAGCCATATCGGATAGATTCGGCTGCAGCAATCCTCTAGTTATAATGCAAGTGAACAAAGACGAGCTTCATACAGCCTAAATTGCACAAAAGTGGTCCTAAATGACGGGAGACTATTCTTGCAAATTGAAACCATAAGTATGTGGAGAATGAGAATCCACTGTGGTGTTCAAAAACGTAAACCGTAAAAGGACTGCATCTCATATTGCGATGCATATCGGCGATTAGAGTCCAATCGGCAGTTGTTTTTTTTTGGGCGATCTTTTTGGGCAATTTTTATAGATTGGAACGAGGCTGTTTTCACAGTCCACGGCTTCTTTGCCTTGACACTCTTGGAACCAGATGAGTCGCAGTAGTTTCTCTACGAACACAGCAAACCGTCACTGATTAAAGCAGCCATTCAGCTGTGTTGGTCCTCAAATTAAGACGTCATGATTCCAACATATATAATATGCCCCGCCATCGAGCTACTGGGAGTTGTAGTTCTGTTTGTGCTGCACCACACTGAAACAAATCACTGGATGATGACATATCGCCCAACCTTACTTTCCAGTCATTATGTTTAACTTTGTATGGAATATTCAGTTAATTCTCTTCTGGCACCATCCGAAGAGTTGACTATCGGTCAGTGTTGTATTTATATTACTTGTTTGTATATCGGCTACATACAGTTGACATTCTAACAGGTCTAATATTACTCTGCAGCACACTGCCATGGTAGCATGGCAGCAGATTAGAGCAGATTAAGTTGGTGTCTGTTCACTTCCCATAAATTTGGGAAACCAGAATCGACATATCTCCGTCGTACAATCGCTTCAGATATGCTGCCATGTTAATCAATACGGAAGGTCACACCAAGCGAAAGCGTCGTAAAAGCATCCCCAAAGCGGCATGCCGCGAGGCTCCTAACCCCTTTGCGTTTTTTGGGCGCAAAGTGTAAACTGGAGCATAGATTCCCATAGAGGTCCATTCAAAAGATGTATTTAGTGAAAATATTTAATTACCAGACCTGGTATACATCAACCACATATATAAAATCGCTGATATGCAGTCCTAACATGGATTAGTTAGTTAAATTAACAAACTAATACATTTTCCCCCACATCAAATTAAACCTCTATGTAAAGAAAATATCATCATTCCAGCAGGAAAAGAAATATCACGCCCAGGAATAGACTTGACGTTTTACTTCATACCTGGGAAGCTGTTCTGAATTCTCCATAGTTGTGTTATTTGAGTCAGGCACCAAGGGCAGCTCAGGGGTCCTTAATCTCGGGGTCTCGGGTCCTAGTGCCCATCACCCTCCATTGTTTATATTTCACATTTGAGGAGAATCCTACGAACGCTAATCTCACAAACTAATCCAACTACGTTTTATAAACTCCAAATGCGAATGAAATGAAAAGCAAAGGCTTGAAAAGGAAAGCAAAGATTCACTCACCCATGAAAGGTTGATACATTCCACAATTTGTAGTTTCAGTGATGGAAAGTCTGGAGAGTGCTGCTTTCGGTAGCACGTTGTAGACGGAATGAAGATGGACCCATTGTGAATTAACGAGACGTGCAACGTGACGCTTCTGTTGTGGCCCAGGGTTTACAATTTGAGCGTTTCTACATAAGAATCTCTTATACCCGCTGAAAGTTGAATTGAAACGAACAATATAGTTAACAATGTCACAGATGATTAGAAATCAAAGGATAAAAATTCTCAGAAGTTCACGATTTTAGCTGTTATGATCATATTTACACATGGTGACTGATGCTCTGCCCTTCTACAGTAATGGGGGTGGGGGGTTGAAATCATCCTATTACTTTTTGCAGTTTTTCCTCGCTTTACAACTTGGTGGTTTTTCCTTTGTCTCAGATATACCCCTAATAACTCAACATTTTAAAGTTACTTTCATTGACAAGTCCATTAGGTAGAAAACTGTGATTGACCATTCAACCACTTCACCATCATTGTTGTTGGTACATGACACATTATTCCAACTTCAAAGTGCCTTACCAATCAAGTGTCGTGTCTCCCGCAGACTGCAGACCAGCAGTACCAGGACGCTTTCAATGACGAGCTGGAGTCATTCAAGGAGCGAGTTCGCGGCCGAGCTAAGATCCGTATCGAAAAGGCCATGAAGGAGTACGAGGAGGAGGAGCGGCAGAAGCGTTTGGGCCCCGGAGGCTTGGACCCCGCAGACGTATACGAAACACTGCCTGAAGTAAATAAAGTCAACTCATCGTCTCCTTTATTCTGTCATCATGTATGTATATCTGGACAATGTGCAAAAACAAGGCAACATATATCTATAAACTGCGTATGTTTTATTTTAGGAAATGCAGAAATGCTTTGACGACAAGGACATTCAGATGTTACAGGATGTTATCAGCAAAATGGACCCGACGGTAAGTCTTTCTGTTTACCACAACAATGTACAGAATACACGATGAAATGTCCTGTATTATGATCAGTATACTATACATATGCATTTTGTTTTTAAGTGACATTTTTGCCTCGCCTGCAAAATGCATTTGTTCCCTGTTCTTTAGGAGGCAAAGGCTCATATGAAGAGATGCATCGACTCAGGGCTCTGGGTTCCCAACTCCAGGATAGACATTGGTGACGACAAAGAGGAAGACGCTACAAATGAGGATGCCAAACAGGAAGAAAATAAAGAATGACCAGTATCGCTTTTACAACCTGACCGTTTGCGCAAATGTACGGACCCCGCTGTATCGCTCCTCCCAGTATGTGTATGAGCTGTTTGTTGAGTACTGCAACAGTTATGTAACTTCTCAAATATATTTAACCCAGATTTTAAAGATATGTCATGGCATTCACTTAAAGAGTACGCTGTTGTATTGGAACCACCTGCTTTGAGTCAGATTGAGTCGAACTAATGTTTCTTAAACTTTTTTTTTTGTTTTGTTTGTTTTCATTTTGGACATCAGTAAAGGTCTATTATTTCGCTTATGCTCATACTTGTGTCTTTTTGTGAGTTCTTCATGCTCGTTTCTCCCACGTGACTTCCACGCATCGCCCGTATATTTGACTCACATGGCTTGTATCAAATGCTATTGATCTAGTTATTTTACAACCTCTTGTGTCTTATCAGTCGGCGAGAAGGTGTCCGTGCTCATCACGTCAAACTAATTTGACTTATTTATTTTTTATGAACGGGGACACGCCATTCTATGCATTTATTTGGTTTTAAAGGTAGACATCCGCAGGCCTCATACCCATTACCCTTTAGGACTGGAGTGAAGGAAGAGGGGGTCGGTTCTCAGGGGAGTGGCCGATGTGTCACCGTGCACTTCTTGAGAACGAGTGGGCGGAGGGGAAAGAACCGCTCCGTGGATCATGAAGAGAGCGTCTGCGTTTTATATCGACCTGTAAGGGCTGTGCCGAGAGACTCCACACGGTAAAGTACCGCGTCTTCACATGTACTGTTTAGCGAGTATATATGCCTTCGTGTCGGGGATAAAAAGTGGATATTGTAACGTTGGAAGAGCTTCGTTTTGCGAGTCGCTACGCAGCGACACAGTAACTTGCGTGTGTGTTTGGGGTATCGATAATGTATGTACTGTTATTATTATTATTGTTGTTATTATTATTATTATTATTGTAATTATGTAAACAATAATGGCTGCTCCCCGGAAGGCCTAGCGGGGGATCTGATTGTAATAGATCGCTCACTGCGAGACGTATCCATTCGCTGAAACACACGGGCGATAACGCATTTATATCTATTTATATATTTAATGTTGGTTTTTTTTTTAAATTAACATTTATATATATATATATATATATATATATATTTAATATAGTAGTATATCAGTGTGGACTCATCCCAGTGCGCTTGCTGTACGTACGGCGTCGTTTCGTTTCAGCCGCTCCACGGCTCCAGCATGTTTGGACGTAGATCCTACCAGTTCAGGAGGGTCAGCAGGTCGTGTGAAAAACACGGCGACAGCCCTCCGCAGGGGGACGGGGTCCATGTGTACCTGTTGTGGACCATGGCGGGGGCTCGCTACCAGACCCACTCCGCGGGACCCGTCACGGCGGAGAGCCTGTGCGTGTCTGCTGCCCAGGCTGTGGGTGAGGAACTGTGTTTACTTTGGTTTGTTTGTTTGTTTTATAGGGATATGGGTTTTAATTGTATTGTATATATGTGGATATTTTAGTTTTGTCATAAGAGTGATCAATTGTTATTACTTTATTACTATTATTATTATTATTGCCTATTGTTTTGATTTGTGCTGCTGTCTTGTTTTGATTGCTACTTCCGCAATTTCCTGCAGGGGATTATCTGTCTGTCTGTCTGTCTGGCTATGTGTCTATCTACCGTATCTATCTATCTACCTGTCTGTCTGTCTATCTCAATCCTCCACAGGGATTAATAAAGTATACATTATCTGTCTGTCTGTATATAGTATATACGTATATATATCGTGAAGTATTACACTGTATTTCAGTTTTGGGTCATCAATTATATATTCAACGAGCGAGTTCGCGGCCGAGCTATGCTCAAATAATGCTTAAAATAATGTTCACAATAGTTTAGGGCCCTTTTCAAGAGATTGAGCACATTTTTCAAATTGCTGTCAGTATAATAATAATAGCATTAACATAATATAAGTCAAGTAAAAAAGAGCAGGATACGAATATGCAAATGAAGGAAGATATTCAAAACTGCATTAAAAGGGCAATGAATTGGAAACCGCTCTGACAATGACGTTGTGCGAGTAACACGGATGTCCCCTTCCCAGGCATCACCCCGCTGTGCCATGTGTTGTTCGGGCTGTACGATCCCCTCTCCTGCTGCTGGTACAGCCCAAACCACGTCTTCACTCCGGAGAGCGGCCCGGTACTTCACTACCGCATGAGGTCCGTTGGATTTCAAAAAGCAGACGTCGAGGGTCGTACTGTAAAACCGGCCCCTCATGAGAACCTTTTGCATTCCAGGTTTTACTTTCGGAATTGGCACGGGCTCAATGAGGACGAGCCGACGGTGTCCCGTTATGCTCTGCGTTCTGGGACGTCGCCCGAAGGGGGAACCCCTCTGCTGGAGCTCACCTCCTTGGAATACTTGTTTTCACAGGTTTGTTCATGTTGTCTGAGTACGTTTTGTTTGGCATGTGTGTTTTCCATTATACTGCATTTCTTTCTTTCACTTTCATTCTCTACATGAATAACTTAAATCTTACCACGATGTGTCCCCATTAGGCCAAATATGATTTTATAAACGATGTAGTGCCAATGGAAGAAGCACAGTCAGAGGAAGAGGTGAATCGCTTCAAGAACAAGTGCTTGGGGATGGCTGTGCTTCACCTCTCGCACGAGGCCGTGCATACAGGCTCTACATTAGAGGCAGTTTCCAAAAATATCAGGTAAATGACAAAATTGTAATAGTGGGAAGTTGCTTTTTGCCACACCCATCTAAAAAGGGCAAGCAGCTGTTCTTTGGCTTTGGTTCCTTCACCAATTAAAATGTTTTATTCATTCAAAATAAAAATATGTATTTTGTGTTGCAGACTTTTGTAAATCTATTAATTTACAGTAGTTATGCCCACATAAACAAAGGTTTTTTTAAGGAGTGCCTTCAACCCCTTTTTTGGTTTCAGTATTTCTGACGAGTTAATCTGCCTCTGTCATCGCTTTGGCGATACCATCTGAGCTTGTACATGTTTTTTTCTCACAGTTTCCTACACTGCATCCCCAACTCATTCTCCAAACACCTTGCCAAGAACAACTTCCTGACCAAGCTGAGGATCCAGTGTGTGTTTTCAGACTTTGTGAAGACCTTCCAGAAGCACACTGTGGATATGGGCAGGTTGGGCGCCCAGGAGGTCATGTGTAAGTACATCTCGACGCTGGAGCACCTCGCCCCTCGATTCGGCACAGAGACCTTCGCCCTGTGCCACATGGCGCTGATGAAGGACGGGAACGGGAGTGGCTCTTATCTCAGCGCTGCCGACGGGGCCTCGGAAGGTGGCCTCGGCGCTTCGGCGACACATGAAGTAATGATTTCCGGCACCCAGGGGATTCATTGGAGAGAGGTGTCCGGGCAGAAGGTGAGTACAATCAGAAATATGTTGTCGTTCCATTACCTCTTGGTATATGGCGTGTGACTCCCCTCCCTCCCCCTAGGCCCAGGCAAGCAGTTACTACAGCAACGAATACATGGGTCACACAAAGAAGACAAAGCCAGTCCAACAGCCCATTGAACCCAACACCAATGCCAACGCTTCCAATGAATGGCACTCCTTCTGCGATTTCCCAGAAATATCTCACATCGCCATCACTGGAACCACTGTGTGCATCAGCACTCAGGACAACAAATCCATGGTGAGATTACTTCAATTGTGCTGTAATGTATTTTGCAAATGGTCGGCTGGTTGCAATGCATTAGTTTAATTGATGTTTGGTGCTAATCCGGCAGAATGCTAGGGCTCTTAAGTATCTGAGTACACGCTTTGCATGCACACCAGGGGCTGACGTGTTATCTTAGTGGGTGAATATTTGATGAAACACTTTGTGTGTTTCCCTTTCCTGTTGGACTGAGGTGATTTGTTTCTGTGTTGTTTCTCTGTAGGAGGTCCACATGAACTCCAGCCTGGAGGCCCGGTCCTTCATCTCCCTCTTGGACGGATACTTTCGGTTGACGGCAGACGCCCACCACTACCTCTGCCATGAGGTAGCCCCGCCGCGAGTCGTGCTGAGCACCACCAATGGCCTGCACGGACCGATGACGTGAGTTCTGTCCCGTCACACTAGAAAACTCACTGGGGATTTAGGAACGAGGAACGGGGAAGCTTTGGGAACGGGATTTGTCCACAATATATGTCTTTGAGTGTTACGACATCACAATCCATTTTTAAATTAGAAATACATGGAGGAATGAGAATTTACTTATGAATATTATATTCCATTTCTGCCAAGTCCGGTCCGCTAGATGCCACTAAATGCTACACACTGCACCTTTGACTTGTGTAGCAGAATTAGTAATGAGGTTTTCTACTAATTTTGCATTTCTGAACATAATGCAATTTCTGAAGTAAATTATTGTACATTTATTTCAGTGAGGAGTTCATGCTGCTGAGACTGAAGAAGGAGGCAACGGAGGACGGGGTTTTCCTCGTTCGCTGGAGCGCCCTGGACTACCACCGCATCATCCTGGCTGTGATGAATAGAAGCCAGGTGTGAGCAGATCAATATTCCACTGTAAACAACGCAGGCAAATAAAATGGTGGTTCTCAGTGTTTTGAGGATTTATTCACCTTTTAATTTTGCCTCTCCATCACTTGGTACAACAACCCACAGGACGGTATGAACCTGACCCACAAGCAGTTCAGAATTGTGTACCGGGACTCAAAATTCTGCCTGGACGGCTGGAACCAGCAGTTCTCCAACGTGAAGGAGCTCACCGACAGCCTCAAGACCTTTGTGCTTAAATCTGGTGCCAACAGCTTCACTGTGAAGAAATGTTGTCTACCCAGACCCGCAGGTTCGAGATTGAGCAGCTTGGTGGAGTTGTCAAAGTGTTTTGGCTTGATTGTCTGCTTCTGCACACACTGACAATTGAATTGTGTGTGTGTGTGTGCGTGTGCGCGTGCGTATCTGATGCAGAGCTATCCAACCTGGTGGTGATGAGGCAGGGTATCCGTCCTTCATCTCTGTCTATGAATCTGACCCACCTGCGTTTCCACCAAATCAAAGACAATAAGATCATACAGGTCAGACTCAATCAGAAGGATTTTATTTCGCCAGGTGCATGTACATGTACGAGGAATGTGTCATGGTTATTATTGCTGCGTATCTAGTGTGTATT
>OMKR01000622.1:0-12278 GCA_900302355.1 Cyttopsis rosea
CAGTACAGTCACAATCAATATTTCACGTTTCGTAGGGCCCAGACAACAAAATGAGACCAACAATCATGGTTCATTCTCTTACATTGACCATACTATACACATGATGTAAGCTCGTCCAATTTTTTTTATTTTAAAAAGCTACCTCACTGGAGGGGTATTATTATTTTAAAAAAAACGTATCGCTTTGACATCAAAGTTTATGTAGGTAACATCATGTCACTTGAAGAAAGTGTTCAAATCTAAGAATCCTCAGATAATCACTAAATAACAATTCTGAACCAATTCTGCTCCAGTGTCTAGACATCACTTAGCAATATATATATATATATGAGTGGGTGTTATTTTGGTTTGACATGAGGTCATGTAGAGACTACCTTTCTCCTGAGCTCCCTCTCCCTGGTCAGCTCTCTGTCCCAGCTGATCAGCTGCATCCGTTCAGCGGCAGGCAGAGTGAAGAAAATGTCATAGACATCGTAATGTGCAGCGTGCAGCTGGAATAGAAAACAATCAAAGAGAAGGGGAGGGTTACAATGAATGTGTATAATTAGAATTAGTGGGTGTAACGACTAATGGAGGGCATTACTGCTCATCGACGGTGTTGGGAGGAAGAAAGTGAGAGAGGTGACAGATGGACAGAACGTGTAGTAGTGTACAATACCTGCAGCCTGACTCTCTCCCGCAGCAAAACATCCTGTCTGGTGGAGAATTCTCCTCTTCCGTCAGTCTGGGGCTGAAAGACCTGCAGGAACTGTTGGGTGTCCTAAGTGTAGAGACACATACACCGCCATGTTATAAAAAATATTTATATATTTTTAATATGCCGCTGCCTCTCAAGTCTGCAGTAGGGTTAGACAACAAGGACTCACCCTGATGGTGCGCTGAAGCTGTTCCACCCTCTCGGTCCTCAGCAGCCTGCGAGTCAGATAGCCCTTCACTGCTGCTGCCACAAGGGGGCGGTAGCAGTGCGGGAAAGAACCGGTTGGCTGTGGGGGAGGAGGAGAGGGAGAAATGAACGAGAGATGAGGGGGCCGAATAATGAGGACCACGGGGGAAGAGAGAGGAGAATACCAATTCCATCAGTGACAACCAATTAATTTCCCACCCAGATTCTCAAGGTCTTTCGGCTGGCGTCTGTTTAGCACATCGCGCTGGAAGACTAGCAACCCATCAGTGTAATAAGACGTAAAAAGACAGTGCATGTTCCATCGCTTACTTGTTGATTCCAAAATTGTTGCAGTACAATAACGTGCTGGTCAAATAAAAATAAATTAATGTAACTGCAGCTGAGGATTGTGATCGATTTTAGTGAGCAAAATCTAAGAAATTAAAGGAAGAGGCTGATAATGATTAGGATAGAGACTCAATTTTCTTTGTGTGTGTGTGTGTGTACTAGGAGTTTCCCTCTTCTATTTGACTCAAGTGAGGCAGTCAATAGCTGCAACAGCTTGGCTGCAGAACACTCCGGAGCAACACAGGACAATGTGAGCTTATTGGGTTATGAGGATGTGGGCCGAGGCTCGGGGAGTAAACCTAATGTCCGTACCTGCGAGGAAGCGGTGGAGAGTCGGGTGGGCGAGGTCAAGGCGTCCCTGAGATGCGAGACGGACACGGTACAAGGGAAGGACACGCTCTGAAGGAGACGGTAGCGCTCAGCCAATGCCTGAAGAAGTACAGGGAAGGAGAAATCAGACAAAGAGACACACACTTGTGTGCGTTGGTGTGTGTTTGTACGTGCACACGACAGCGGGATAGCTTGGGAAATATCGAATTGGATAGGGCAGCAAATGAGGCAAGGAAGAATTAATTGAGGGTAGTGGGAAAGAGACAGGAGGAGAGAGGTTTAGGCACAGAGGTGAGCGAGATGGAAGAGGGAAAGGAAGGAGGGATTAAGAGGAAGGACTGGAGACAAGCGAGAATAGGAAAGGGGAAAGAAGTGTAGAAAGAGGGAAGCAGACCAGTAGGCAAAAGAAGAGACGGGGATTAGAGACGCGACAGAGGTACGGAGAAAAAGAAGAGGAAGGGACCATTAGTGGTGGCACTCAGCGGGACAATCTGCCACTTAACCACAGACACTCATGAATTAAACAAATTATCCTTTCCTTTTCTGTGTCAATTCCCTCGCTCAGCTCACTATACCAAGCAGTGTTGCCAGCTCCCTCCTTCTTTCACTCATCACATCACCAGTGATGGAAGGATGAGAGGGAGAAGAAAAGGAACAATGACAAAGGTCCTTTCATCACACAGCTTATGTTAATTATATTGGTGTTAGAGATGCATAAATTAAACAAGAGACTGTAATTAATAGGGCAAGGACACTGGCACAAGCACAAATGTACACACACACACACACACACACACACACACACACACACACACACACACACACTCTGAAGGAACCGGTATTCGTTGCCAAAAAAACAGCAGGCGTCCTTGGGCTAATGTGCACGTGTACACATGAGCGTGCACGAATCCATGTGCACACACCCTCACACACACAAACAAGGCTTCCGTGCCAGTTTGCCTCTTAGGGATGCAATGAAACATTTATGGTAGAATCCCTGGGCTTTTTTTTTTTTTTTACAAGGGAGAGTTTGAAGGTCTCTTGTAATGAGCAGATGTCTGTAGTCTGCCCACGACCCAGGTCTCCACAACACCAGTCTAACAGGTAGGGGAACAACGTATGTGTGTGTGTGTGTGTGCGTGCACGTGACTGTATGTGCATCCAAGTGTTGGCACAAAGCCAGAGTCTGGCCAAGGTCTACATCTTGTTTTAAGAAACATTTTGGGTCAGTGTAGTGGCACATCCAAGTTAATTGGATTGGGCGGATAGGGGAAGAAACTATTCTACTCTTAAAGGAATAATTACAAGGGGCATTTTATTTTTCAGTTCTCTCTTGTTGACCTTGGGTGTGCTCAACATCCTAGGTGGGCAGAATTATAGCAACTACATCACATAGCAATTATCTAATGCAAGATCTGAAGGGTGAGGCTAAAGGGGGAATAGGATGGAGATCATCAATGGCGTGGATTAGGGTAGTGACAGTAGGGACGTGTTCCAACCAATATACTGGTGATCTCAACTTGCACACAAAGGGAAACCCAGTTCTGACATTGATATTGTGTTTTCCATCTAGATGGTCAGTCGGCAGTGGCAGCCTAATCAACTTTGTTTAGTATCTTTTTGTAGTAAATATTTTGTCTTCAGTACCAATTGCCTTGAATGGACTTGGCATTAATGGCCTAAGTAATGATCTATTGACAGATCTCATGTTGAAAACATTTGATCTAATTGGCATTGTGGAAAATGAGTAATCAAAATGAGTATTTCCATTATCAGGGCAGAGAACAAGTTAAGCTTTTTAAGAATGGCTATTATTTAGCTTTAGGTGCCATTCTAATTAATGTTTGCTCTCTCCTTATATCAAGAGTGTAGGAGAACAATGGAATGTTTAATGTTTAAAGTGGGTTATTTAAACAAATTAAATTAGGGTGCTTTAGTACAATGTTTATTTAAAATATATATTTTACAAAATAGTATTTGAAAAGTAATCACCATAAATAGAATATGAGGGACTATCTAGTAAAATTCTGGTCAAACTCATTATAGACGTTATAGACTGCTTTAACTCAAATTAATCTAGGAGACCAAAAAAAAGGTAAGACATGCACTTTCCCATGTCAAGTAATAGACAACAAATACCAGCCACTTATGTCTGATTATTCATTTTTCTATAGTTAGATTTGTTTTTCATTCTAGATTTAGAATTTGGCATTTAAATGTGAATGACTGAAGTTATTATAGTACCATTAGTAGGTCTGCCTGTTGTCTCCTCTGCTCATCAAGCAGGCCTCTCAAATCCGCTGCATGCACCTGGTTCAGCTGTTGCTCCCGAGCACCACTGCCATCATTACACTGCGCTGAGACTAAAGGAAGACAGAAAATGGCACAAATAGGAGAAGACAAGTTGGTAGCAAATTACAGCCGCCCTTTGATCGTAAACTCTTTACATCCTTGTCATGGTTTTACCTTTAGTACTGGAGTGAGGGCGGACAATCCACTCGGCTCCTCCGTCACAATCCGTCCTTTCTTCCACCCCCTCGTTTGCATGCATGAGCAGTCTCCGTTTGGCCTTGGATGCACCTCCTTGACCCCATCCTCCACTCTCCAGGGTCAAATACTCGCCCGCAATGTGACAACCATTTGAACCCAGGTCTGATTCTGATCCATCTAGGAGCCAAAGCCCAGATGGTCTATCCACATCATATGATTGATTGAGTGAGACGCAGTGGGAAGAGTCTCCACCTTCCATGGTCATCTCCATTTTCCTCTGGGTCGGCTGGTTGCTGGTGTCTGACAGCACAGAGTCTTTACTTGGAACTGAGGTGTTTGGTAGAACCTCTCTGAATACACCTGGAATGCGCATCCTCTGGGTTAGAGACGTGATACATTGTGTAGATGGCTCCTGTTTTTTATAGGCCCAATGATTCCCAGAACCCATAATACTAAGCTCCTTAACGGGAGGGGATCTATCTGACCACTGGACCCCTGTATCATCAGTGTTTAACCCTACCTCACCATAGTCATAATCACTTAAGCCAACCTGGATATGATGGTCTGTGTTTTTCTGATCAATTTTCTCTGTGTCTTTGCACCTGAAGTCGTTGGGGAAGCAGTGATTATCATTCTGACTGTGAATGTTTTCTATTAGCGTGGACTCCAGATCTGAGATCAGTAGTTTAAGATTGGACAGGTTTAACTCAAGCTGATCTATACGCTGTACACGATCTGAACTCCTGGATAATGATTTTGCTAAATCAACTTCTCCAACTAGACAGGTGTCAAGGTAAACTTTTGGGAATGGATCATTTCTGTGTCCAACGTGAACTCCACCAGCTACATTTTGGGTTGCATCGACCAGAACCTTCCTCTTTGGGTCACCAGCAGGACTGGTAGAGCCCACGACTTTCATAGTTCCTTTGCTCTTAAACTGAACTGGACTCATACATGACTGAGGGGTGGGAACAAGGATCTTATCTTCCTTTTTAGAAGTAGACAAGCTACAGCTACTGCTCTGTTTGTTGGTCAAGTACAAGACTTTCTGAACGGTAGTGTAATCTGTTGAGATTTCAACAAGTGACTGAGGCACGTTGTCTATATCCTTTGATTCTTTTCCAAATTTCTGTGAGCATATAAGTGGATTATTTGTAGAGATTTCTCCCATGTCTTCAGTCAACATCTCACTATTTCTACTGCTTCTTAAATTGTGTGTTATTTTGTTAAAAGTTGCCTTTTCATCATGTTGCCCTATGACAGGATGGTCTTTCTCCAAAGGCGACTTCTCTTCATTTTCCCAAGATTCCTTTGGTGACGTTTCTGCCAATGAGGAAAACCGAACTTGGTTTCCAATAACGTGACTCTTCTCTCTGGGTTTATTTCCCTCTGTGGTCAGAGTCCTTTTCTGGGGAAACTCATAATTCTCTTTATCAGACAAGGCACACTCGTCTGCCCCTTTGTTAAGCTTCTGCACTCTCTCTAGGATTTTAGTGTTCTTTGCCTGGTTCCTAAGCAGTCGCTGGCGCTGTCGGTACTCCTGAGATTTCTTCAACAAAGCCTGGAGGTTTAGGCGGTAAGGCTCTTCGGAAGACCTTGTGCCCACCTTACCACCCAGGTCCCCTGCTGGTTCTGCTTCATCAGACCGACCTGGAATCTGTGGTTGGTTTGCTGTTGTATGCTGATGACCGTCTACTGCCTCTGAGGACTCTGGGTGACTAGTTTCCATTGAAGGGAGTGGGTAATCATCTCCAGTTACATTTTGATTCTGAGTTTGGTCACTTTTGGTATTTTCTATTTGGGGACCTGTTGCGTTAACTTCATCTGAGGTTAGTAACTCTTCTGAGTGTGTGAAAATGACAGAATCATTCTCAGGTGAGGTACAACAGACATCCATTAGTAGGTAATTTGCTGTAAAATAACCTTCATTTTGTGACTCTTCAATCACAATATTGGATGATAGCGCTGTCCACTTCTCTAATTCCTCACCATCTATAGGAGGATGGTTGAAAATATCTGGCATTTTGGTGGTTGTGTTGGTGGTGTTGCAAAGGAAAGCGCCTCCAGAATTATTCACTCCCTCCTCAGTGCCAAACCCACAGCTCTTTTCCAGTGATTCAATCCGACCAGACAGACTGGTGGTATTTTCGGCAATGTCATGGGTCACATAACCTGAGGATACTGACTGGTGGCTTATGTCAGCAAATGGATCCGTGGTTGGTTGTGATGGCAGTATCTCCTCATTTTGATAAACAGAGCACCCTTCCTGGTAATTTTGTGAAGATGATTGTTGATGGATGGAAATGGCACTGTAAGTCGTTGATGTCAAGGGTGTAACACTGGTAGAAATATTTTCATCACGCCGGTCAGGTTGAGATGTAAATGGCAGGTGGCTTTTGGTCTCTATGGTCTGATCAGTCTGCGATCCTGATAAACAGCCGATGGCATTGGAGTGTGAATATTGTGATGTGGAAATCCCTGCCTCTTCCTGAAAGAACTGCTCCAGTGTAGGTGCTTTCCTCAGCTGCAACACATGAGGAAATAATAAAATAGACATGTTAAAAAAACAGACAAAATTAGTGAATTTATTCTATTATAGACTATAGACTATTATTAATTGAGAAAATATTTCCTCATGACTTTTAATCACGTGTGAAAGTTATATTGAACGTGTAGCTATTCTCAGGCAACATCCCTTCATATAGTATAATAAAAATGTTATGTGTGTAGAGCATCTGATGGACTAGTCACAGTAAGATGATTGAATCGTCATTACCTGAACACTGTGTAAAATGTTTTGTACATGGGCTACTCTCCCATCAGCTTTGGACTTTCTGGAATCAGAAGAATTCTTCAGTTTTTCTTTATAGCTCTGCATCTCCTCTCTCTGTTTCTCTGACAGCTGGTTTAAGAAAAACAAGAAAAAATAAAAATGGTCGTTCATTAATGAGTCACATTAACGAGATTCTGGGAGATTGTGGGAGTGACGCAACAGAATAAAAGCACTTTGTTACTGTCATCGAGTACATTTTCCAAGTTCTTAAGTATATTCCGTTTTGGACTTTCGACGTTTACTACATTACTTTACTACATTTCAAAGAAAATATTGTTGGTTTTTTTACTCAACTACTTCACATTACAATACTTTTTATTTTTTATTATGGTTTGTTTTATCACTCAATGATTCATCAGTTCCATATCCTTGAAAATGACTATAACACCATCTATACTATTTTGTTTGTAAATTTTAATCAAGATCTGCATCTCATCTGCAGAAAACAAGGTACAACGTAGCACTTTTCTTGTAGTGCTGTTGTAGTTGATGTTATATCTGGGCAAGTACTTCTACTTTTAACTACTTGGAGTAGATTTAAGAGCAAGAACTTGTATACTTTTACAAACAACTGACAATGAGGCGCTTTAACTTGTAGCAGTCATTTTGTGTCAGGGTATGTTTACTGGGTTGAGTTTCCCCCCTTCACTGTGAAACGCTATATAAATGTAATCTATTATTATCATTATTATTATTATTATTGTGTTTCAGGTCTCGAACTGGTGATGTAGCAGTGTGTTTGCATGGCTGTTGAACGATCTACATTCAAAATGCAGTACACAGTTCTCGTACCAGGGGAGGGAGGATGGCCCGTCCGTGGAACCGGATGAGGGAGGACCGGGGGGTCCGGCTCCCCTCGGGGGCCGGAGGAGGCTGCTCGGCTGTGCTTTCCCTCAGCAGACAGAGGCGACGCCGCACAAAGTCGTCGTAGTCCTCCATGGCTCCAGAGTGTTATTCCTCGACAAAAAAACAAAACAAATAAAAACCAGACGTACCGGCTCAAACAACGCGCCTTTCACCCGGACCGTCCCGTCCGCCGCCCGGGCTCCTCTTTAGCGCGTTAGCTGGCTAACGTTAGCTGGCGTTAGGCTAACTATTAGTTAAAACAACCATTGTTTAACACGGCCCAGAGGAAAGCTGACGCCGGGGCTAACGTATCGATATGTTGAGGCAGTTCGCTAGCCACCCAATCACATTATATCAGACCTGCGACGCGCACCGAACGGGCCCGGTGTTTACATTTTTACCCGCCTCGCTTGTTGGAGCGACAGTGACAGTTTAGAAACTGGAACGGCGGCCGAAAACTGCGGCCTGGATTCCCACGAAGAAGCTGGATTTAACAAACAAACAAACTCTTTCTTTGCGGGTGTCGCGGAGATTTTAAGTAAAATTTACATACGCTACATTTGGTAAGTAGTACCCATTATTTAAAAAAAAACGTGTTTTTGATTTTGATAACGCATTGAAAACAAACAACAACTTGTGGATCTTTCAGTCAAATCCTTTTCCGTGTTTTACGACAAACCCCGAGAGGAAGCCGCAGCCTCGACAATAAATTGACACACCGCCATCTAGAGGCCAGACTGAATGGCCAAACAAAGAGAAGATTGTGTGTGTGTGTGTGTGTGTGTGTATGTGTGTGTGTGTGTGTTTATTATTTATTCATCTATTTATTAGGGAATAAAATAAAATAAATAAGCAAATATTTGAGGAGATATTAAGTATGTAGCTGTAAGCAGATATTAAATGTGCAGTGCGTAGAATTTAGTGGCATCTAGCAGAACAGACTTGACAGAAATGGAATATAATATTCATAAGTATGTTTTAATCAATGTTTAAAAAATAAGAATTGTTGTGTTTTCGTTACCTTACAATAAGCCATTTATATTTACTTAAGGAGCGGGCCCCCAGTAGCCCATAACGGACAAACCAAACACTGGCTCGAGAGAGGGCCTTTCACGTTTGTCTTGTCTTGTCTTGTCAATCTGCAACCTCACCACTAGATGCCGGTAAATTCCACACACTGCACCTTTAAGTAAGTACGACATTCTTATCACCACTCGTCCCAAATACAAATACATATTCAAAAACTTTTTTTTTACCTTACCTCCTTACCTACATCGACTCTATGCAGTTTGGCTGGCTCCGCGTCCTTCAGTTGCATTTGTCAAGGATCAAGGCTTCTCTTAATGTTTTCTTATTAATCTATTAATTTATATTATATTACTGTGCATGGCCTGATCAGCATGACAAATGTATTGAAACCCATAAGTTAGACCAACTTAGAGCCACCTACCACAGTAGAGCAATGTTGTAAATTGTGATTATTAAACGTAAATTATGTCTTCTCCTTTTTTTTTCTTTCTAACCCATTAAGCAAATGAGAGAATCTTAGCTAAGTGAAGTCAAGTTTATTTATACAGCCCTTAATCACAGTACAGTCTCAAAGGGTTCATAAGCCCACATTTCACGTAGAAATCAATGGCATCCCCTAGTCTTAACCTCCACCCGGGCAATGAAAAACTACACCCCCACCCCAAAAAAATAGAAGAAATCTTGACCCACAAAGGGTCAGATCCCACTTCCAAGACACCATGTCCCCTTCAGCCCCTTTGTATTTCATTTGAAGTTGTGGCATAGTCCCTTTAATCGCCTCTCTAATAAGGTCGATTTTATGAGTAAAACAAATTGCACCAGCTGTAAAGGGAGCGCTATTGGGAGTCAGCTGTTTCTGAGTCAGCGTTGCTATGGTGTCGAATACATTTTTAGTATTATTCTTATTGAGACAAATTAACCTGGAAGAAAAAAAAAGCAGTTTTGGCTGCAGAAAAGGCACACTTCATGGGGTTCAGACGAGGGGAGGCCGTTAATTTCTATGTGAAATGTGGGTTTTGTGAAGCCCTTTGAGACTGCATTGTGATTATGGGCTATATAAATAAACTTGACTTGACTTCATAATTCATTAAGCTATCGTTCCATGTCTGGTGGAGCACCTCACGCTTAGTCAAGGCCAAGGGCCAATTGCGTTTGTTTTCTACAGGATTGCTTCAGTGCAAATTTGCATTAAAATCATTTGAGAGACCATCCATAGGGCCGCCATGATATGTGAAGGCTGCAAACCCTTGGTTAAATTGATCCGTGGGAGCTGCTGTTGTTCAGGTATTGATACTCATAGCTCTGATCCTGCTCACTATGCGGGCGGTGGATTGTATGAAATAGTGGTCAGACACAGCAGAGCTGTAAAGGAGGAGCGCTGCATTAGAGGCCTAATGCTCTGGGTTCGTACAAGGTTAATTGTGTTCCCTCTACTAAGAGTCACCTCATCATGTATTAACTGAGTGAAGCCAAACGAATGTTGCTTTTTAAAACATGTTTATTCGTCATATACAAAATAAAGTAAGCTGTTTATCAACAAACATACAGTATATACATCAATAAATTAAAAGATGCGTCAAACCGATGATGAAACAGGGAATTTCATGATTTCCAAATACGTTGTCATCATCACTTACATATCTACAAATTGCAAAAAAGTACAATAATTTAGTAGATGATAAATACTTACAAAGACTGTCACATTTTAAGTCGTTTCACATAGAAAGTACTGTGGTACAATAAATTATTACACTCCATACAGAAATATTACAAAACACAGAATTTTCTATTACAAGTTCATTTCCGAATACGCCGTATTCACGAAAACTCACTACTTTTTCTATAGCTTTAAAACTTACCATTATATACTTTTAGAACCACAAAAATATCCTGACTTCCATGAGATACCTATAGTCATACACTCCCACCGGGTTACACCACATGTTGCTTGAAGGAGAAAAACAAACAAACAAACAAACAAACAAATAAATAAATACAACATGAAGCAGATGGGAGGGACAGTCACGAGGGGGTGATGTGGAGAAGGATGCTGAAACAAGAGCTTTAATGAGATGCTGTGATGTGACAGTTAAAAGCTGCTGAAGGTGTGTGTGTGTGTGTGTGTGTTTGAGGAGAAAGAAAGCTTTGCTCAGAAAGGCAAAACCAAAAGTATTGATGAACAGATAACGCAACAGATCAAAGGGATCCTTGGTTCATTTACTTTTATTGATCATGGTGGCGGTGGGTGAAGGGGCTCCGAGAGGGTGGTGGGGTGATTCACCAGACGGGAAAACAACTGAATGGTCAGATGCTGATTGGTCAAGTGCTAAGATAAGGAGTTAATCAATTGTGTGTACTAGAAAACTTTAACATTTTGGCGATGGGCATGGCAGTTTACCATGTACCATAACATCAGTGAAATGAAAGGGCCAGCGAAAGTTCAGCTTAAAATGGCCACAGCAGTAATGCTTGAATCCCTTCAGAGCTGCAACTAACGATTATTTTCATTAGCGATTAATCTGTCGATTATTTTCTTGATTAATCAATTCGTTGCTTTGTCCATAAAATGTCTCGTTTTGTCCACAACCCAAAGATATTCAGTTTGCTCTCACACAGGACGAAAGAAACCAGAAAATATTCACATTTAAAAAGCTGGAATCAGAGAATTTGGAAATTTTCTCCTTAAAAAACGGACTCAAAACTATCAAAATAGTTGGCGATTAATTTAATAGTCGGCAACTAATCGACTAATCGATTAATCGACTAATCGTTGCAGCTCTAAATCCCTTCCTTGTGCCCTTTAAACACCTGGAAATGACTATTTAAGTGGTCACATCAGGTTGAGATGAAAAGTCTTTGCATAAAGAAGGCGGAGCCCTTAATCACCACCATAAGCAATGGATTAACTCCGCAGGTAATATCGCACATAGAGAAAAACAATACGTTAAAGATCAGGGATGTCGGTTTTTCACTTAACTAGACACGAGGGACACATGGAATATGAAACAGCAGCCGGTGAAAGGGCGTGGCGTCGAACAAAACAACCAAGTCGGTGTGTCCAATGAGCGGAAGCCACACCTTCACGCGAGGCAATTTCCAACTGAAACGCGTCTGGCCGCAGAAGACAAGATCGATGGGGTTTTGAGCATCCTGTATTCCTCCAAATTAAAGTAAGCTTTTCCTCCGTCAATGGAGAGCAAATGATTTCAGAATGATGTAATCTCATCCTAATGGCTAATTCAATAGTTAAGGTAACACCAAGGACAGGAAAAGGAAATCACTCCACGTAGTTCAGACCGGTTTTTAAAGACGGACATAAACCCTTATTGGCATTTCCATAGCAGTGATAGATAAACTCTCTATAAAAACGATTGACCTTGTCACTTCATACTGCATCCACGGTAATAACGGTGACGACAACGTAGGACAAACGGCTATGATGGCATCGCCTCTCCTGTGCGGCAGGAGCTCTTACTCAGCCTCTTTCAGCCGTTTTGCATAATTAGAAAAGTCCACTTA
>OMKR01000625.1:0-12910 GCA_900302355.1 Cyttopsis rosea
TACTTAAATAGAGAAAGAAAGAGATAACAACAGTGGCTCTTTTCAAATAAGGACCTAGACATGGATGGCAAGAGAAGGAGAGACAGGTAGGGAAGAGGACAATGTCACCATCAGAAACAGAGTTTGAGAAGAAAAGAAGGAGAGGGAGGATGGATGGACAGAGGGATACAACACAATAAAGAGAGAGAGATGGAGAGAAAGAAAAAGTGAGAGTGGGAGAGAGGGAGTGGTGAAAGACAGAGATCCACTGATGGAATCACAAATCACAAAGCTCATGAGACGCCTGCTAAGCCCTGGCTGGCAGTACAAGGCAGCGCCTCTCCATAAAAAGAACGAGACACGAGAGAGAGAGAGAGAGAGAGAGAGAGAGAGAGAGAGAGAGAGAGGGAGAGGGAGAGGGAAAAAGAATGAGAATGGGAGCGAAACGGAGATACGGAGCGAGGGAGGGAAGGGAGTTGGATGAAGAGAGGCGGGCAAAGAGAGGGCCATTCCCAAGAACAGAGAGGAGCGCGGACAGTCTTGCTGAGATGAGCTCCACGTGAACAAAGAATCAAAGGAGCAAGAGAGCGAGGGAGAGCGTATCGTGAAGGGGAAGATAAGGTGAAAACATCAGGGGAGAGGTAATGGAGTGGAGAGGAGTGAAAAGGAGAGAAAGGGGAGGCCAGACAAGACAAATTGAGATGAGATACAGTGGAGATATGGACAGATTAGCATAAAAAAAACATGAACGGTCTGAAAAATGGAGAATAAAAAAAATAAATAATAATAATAATAAAAAAATAAAAAGTACAAATAAAAAAGTAAAGATATATAAATAGCCGATACAAAAAAAAATACAAAAAATACAAAACAGAAATAGTCAGATATACCCGTATACAAATATACAGAATATACAAAAAATGAAATGAAATTGTGAACAAATGATTCAGCGCTTGTGTGGGTTCATCAGGCTCTTCAAGTCTTAATCAGTAATTGTTATGCCAGGCTTGTGTAAATTGATTAGAGTGCAGCTAAATACCGTGATGGCAGTTTCAGAGTGTAAATGTAAAGCCTTCATCAAAAAAAAAAGAGCTGTTAAGGACGTATTTTCTGCCTGTGTGAGAATTTGCTTTCATTTATTTGCTTAACCAGGCCTCATGTGCTCATTCGATTTATATGATAGAGGTCAACCGCTATGATATAAATAAATGTGTAGTTTGTTACAAGGCGGGGATATTTATTTTCTTTGCCATCTTCTTCCTGTTCTGGGTCATGGGGTCCACAGCCTGAGCTTACTTCAGTGCATGACAGGGTCACACATATGCTCACACACACACACACACACACACACACACACACACATACACACACACACACACACACCTACGGGCATCAGAGCGCCTGGGGTGGCGTCCAGTCCTCAGCCTAACAGCGATGCGTTTTCAGAAGAATGGTCAACAGCGTACGGAACATTGGGTCTGTTTTGTGCTGCAGTTTGGAACGAGGTGCCTGGATGCGTCTGCTCTGCAGCGTGTCATCCCTCCGATTGTGTCTCGGAAAGTCTGTCGGACCAGAGAGGCTCCGCTGGGAATCTCCCCCTGCTCACACTGCACAGTGCAGCAGCCGCTCTCATGAATATCAAGTGGCTATGGACTCCAGCCACAAGCGCCCCCCACACACACACACACACACATACGGTCGCATGCACATGCCACAAATGCATAGATGCTAAATAAACAAGCACCCTCGTTTGGGTATATTTGCACAGATACAATCAATGTGTGCATTCAAAAACAGATAGACATGAATACACGTAAACACGTGTGTGAATATGCTCACACACACACACACACACACAGATGGAGTCTTTGTCTGACAAGAGCATTTTGTGAATAATTGTCGTTAATATAATTATTATACTTTTAAGGCTCATTCATTTAAAAATAGCAAAAAAACGACTAAATATATTAGCTATACATTTCAGGAATCTAATTTGCTGTCATATCAGTCAAAAAATCTGATATGCAGCTGCTGTAATTACAGGTAGTAGTCATATCATAAAAAGAATGACAAAGAACACCACTATAATGGTCAATGTTTTGTTTTCTCCTTTTCCCAAAATATCACAGGCAAACACTTAAATTACGTATTTTACGATTGATATTTCTGTTTTCCCCATCAGCGTTACAGTGTATTGAAAAATAGTTTCAAATCTCCTAAAAGATAGAAAGTATGAGTTCACATGTACTATAGAGACTATAACAGACTATAACACATCAAGAGCGGTAGGCGTGTATGTTTTAATATATTATACTCAACAGGCCTCAGTAATTACATCAGTAATTTGCTCTGAGGCAAAAGGAGTTCAAAAGCCTTTTTGTGGAAAGATTATTTTGATTCTGAATACACAATGTTGTCTATCTATGCTACCTCTCCACCCACTTCTGGTAGCTATCATTATTTGCAAGCCCCACGGTTACCACACACATATGCGCTGTATTTCTGTATTCATAAGACATTTCAATCCCCTTGGGCACCGAAAGCGTGCTGTGATTTAATGGAATAGGAAGCCGAATGTCAGTGATGGATGAAGTACTCTTTTATTTAAGAAAAACTACAAATACCCAGAGACAGAATTACTCAGTGTTGGGGAGTAGTGAACTACATGTAAATAAACGAGTAGTATAAGTACATTTTGCAGTAGCTTGCTGGTCGTTCAACTACATTCATATTTGCATAGAAATTCAAGTAGTTAAATGACCTTTTTTTGCCATTTTTTTGTGTAGTTAACTACTGAAACTACACATTTTGGGCCATAAAAGGAAAGGGATGATCTTTTATTTAAATTTTCCATTGCTTCTCTACTGTAATTGAACCATCTTTGACCTGTGAAGGCCCAGGCGATGCATTCGTCAGGCAGCCACCACCACACACTTGACTGCTCAGTGCTGACACTAAACTTAAATATATTAGGCATCAATTCGTCATAAGTATTGATTATTGGTATTTATTAATAAATGTTCAGAGAAGTTGTTGCATGCTATCTTAATAGTTAGCTGGCTAATCCTGCTTGGTGCGGTACCCCCACGGGACTCTAGTTTTTGGAAGGCAGGTGTCTGACTGATGGACATCGTATACAAAACCAAAGCTGACATTCCTTGCACTTTTCCATGAATAGGGAGTCTAATTAAAATTTCACTTGTATCGCTATTACTTGTTTATGTATGACCTGTGAACAAGTTGGCACTTTTTGCAATAAACTCAAATGAGCGGCATTTTCTGCTGCCATGTGCCATTTTTGTATAACATTTTGTTATAATTTTGTATCACATGTACGTTGTCAATTTGATTTTTTTTTTTTTTTACAAAGTAGTTTGAACTACTTTTTCTAAGTAGGTTTAGTTCACCAAACTAGATTTCTCCCTTAGAGTAACTTTGCTGTAGTTCAAATTCTTCCAGTGTGAAGTCATTGGGAGCTTGCAGAGCTCTGCTTTCAAAGTAGCTTCCAACACTGGAATTACTCTCGTAAAAGTGAAATCACCACATTGAGATTTCTACTTATTTCTAAGTAGAAGTAAATCAAACTTGCTCTTAAATGTGTGAAAAGTCAGAGTACTAGTCATATCCATGTTCTGATCAAACAGCATGGGCATGAAGCGCTACTGCAGCCTTTTCTCTGCAGATGAGATGCAGATCCTCATCACAATTTATTGAAAATAAAAAGCTGTTTACAAGGATATGAACCTAATGAGCAGTTTGATAAACCAAGTTCATGAGTTTTTTTTTTGTGGTTTGACTTGCTTTTCATATACAAAAGCAACGCGACAAAAAAGCAACTGCAAATGTATAGATATTTACTTTGAAATATAGTGGAAAAAGGTTACAAATCTGAATATACTTACTTGAGAAATGTACTCAAGTACAGTAACAAAGTTGTACTTTATAGAAGCAAGAGGTGTGCTTTCCAAATAGTCCCTGCCGGCCCGTCAGTCTATTAAAAAAAAACTGGAAAACCAATGCGTCTCGTTATACCTGCCCGCAACAGCAGCGCTGAGTAAAACATCGAAACTTCCATCATCGCTTTAAACGCCAATTGGTTCAGAAGCGCCACGAATCCAGCGCTAACCAATCAGCGCGAACAGCGACGAGTGTTATTTTGACGCCGCTGCTGTCAAAAGTCAAAAGTCATATGGGCCACACGTTCCGACCAATTATAGTCACGGAATTATTGTAAACAGAAAGGACTGGCCAATCACAGGCCTCAAGGGGCGGGCTCCGACAACCTACGTCACTGGCTATTGGCTGGTCGGCGCACCTATCTGGATGCCAGGAACCCAAGAGGTGAAGAAGAGAAGTTTGCCTCCACTCCATAGCGGTGTGGCCGTTACCGTCCGCTCTATAGCCGCTCCGGCCCTCCGATCCGCTCCGTAGCCCCGCAGAACGAACAAGGGAACCATGGTGTCCTGGATGATCTCCAGAACCGTTGTGTAAGTTGGGCACCGATTTAATCTTTTAGTCGTGGAGCAGAAAAACGAGCTCTTTATGGATTGTGGCAGTAAAGCACTGACGTAACTGGGCTTTGTTAGCCTGCTGGGCTAGCATGCTAGCAAGTGTTGTTGACGACTTCAGATAGATGGACAGCTAGCTAGCGAGCTAGCTAGCTAGTTGGATATAGATGGATAAACTATAGATCGGTAGATAGACAGACTGGCTATAGAGAGAGAGACTTTAGTCATCCCCAGAGTGCGTTGTTGGAGCAGCTCACATCAAAACATTAGGCAATAATAATAATAATAATAATAATAAAGTAATGATTATTACAAATAGGAAAAATATGCAATAAACCTAAATATTTACAAAACAAAACCTAAATTAAAAAATACATTTAAAAAAAAGAATCTCCAATAAGTAATAAACCTAAAAATGAACAAAAAATGGAAATATACACTAAACCTAAAACTTGTCAACAAACCTCCTGTATCAACAACCCTCCTTCTCAGAAATAGGAAATGGTGCATATTTACATACATATATAAACTAGAACATATCCAGCGTGTGCCTGGGTGGATAACAACATGGCTCTAAAAAATAGAATATAAACAGTGTTGAATCAGCCACTTGGTTAGATCTCTTCCTTTAAATATTTGAACTGGTAAGAAATGGAGGCGAGCAATCTCCTGGAATTTGCCTCAACCTGCTCTGCTGTAAACTAGTCGTTTTTGGTTCATATGTCTGGATCTACTGGGCGCCACAAGTACTAAGCTACTTGTTTATGCACGATACCCCTGCATCACACTGACAAGTCAAGATTGGAATTTATTGTTATTTATTTGTGATCATGAGAGCGGATCATGTGGATTCATAATTGACGCTGAAGTGAAATCTTCACGCGTACAGCTCTAAAAAGGTGCGCACGCCTTAAGATTTTGGCAGGCAAACCCTGTCCGACCTGACCAGCCAACCGCACCGGTATTGTTTTGAGAAAATGTAGACCTCGAGTTTGAATTGCCCTTGGTTTTGTCAGTCGGTCCTCATGTCACGGCGATCCCACAAACAAGTCCACGTGAACAGTACAAAGCCGAGCGGTTGGGTTTGGCATGTTGGAACAAAGGCAGAAACTGTGGCGCAAACGCCCAGCAGCCGTTATTTCTGTGCCTCTGACTCTCTTTATTCTTTCCAATTTATTATCCTCTCCCTTTTTCTTACATAACCATCCCCACCCCTGCAGGGTTAGGAATGTGCTGGGCAAGATAGGTGGGAGGAGGACTTTATTATTACTCTTATTCAACAATCACATGCTGCATCTTCTCTTGGGTGTGTACGCGTGTTTATTTGTCTTTTGCAGTCCAAAATGTTCCTTTTTATTATGAGTCATGTTTAAGTTTCAGGCTTTTCAAATACCCATTGGTGCTAGAAGGAATATTTACCATTTATAGAAATGGTAGAAATCCACTGTTTTTTTTAATGGCTTGGTACAAAGGATCGCCTGTTTGGAGCTACACACAGTTGGCAGCCATGTAACCAAGACCAAATGAGTTTAACATGCTATTTAAAAGTAGATGATACTGAGATTTAAATATGTGTCATATGTGGTTTGCATGATTTGTAATAGAAATGTTGCAACAAAATGATGTTCCCAAAGTGTTATGTTCTAAATGGCTCTTCTTCTGGGTGTATATCATTACATTATTCTAGGGTTATACTATGATGGTGGCATATAATCAACAAAAAAATAAAATTTTATTGTAAATCACAATTATCTTAATGATAATCAGAGAAACAGACTTTTCATTTTAAAGTCATTGTCATGAAAGTGCACAGTGAAGCTGATGTAGAGTTCTGTTGTCCAACAGCTTTTTTGGCATATAGCCAACCTGTATCTCCCTTGAATTTGGTTGATTTTGATCTCATAGTAAAGACTTCTGACCTTGGTGTTTGCTGTTTAAGCGCCCACCACAACTCACACTTTTGCTACAATACTTTCACTTGTGAATTTGTCTCATCTTTTTTTATTTTCATCCAATATATCTCAAATGAGTTCTTCTTTATGTCGGTATTAACCCCTCCAAACGACTCCTCTTGTTTGTTCTTTCACTTAACTCTTGTTATGTGTGGGTAGTTCACATCACATGTTCCAAAGGCCCTGTCTGTTTGGGTAATTCGGTTTGCATGCAAGGCACAGCGGATAAGGATAAGGTTATTATAGCAGATATTGCAGCCCTTTGCGACGGGCACATTGCGCATTTTCATAATGTGGTAACGATAAAAGCGACTGTACATGGTCCAGATGTACTGATTTTTTTTCAAGGGCGCATTCTGTACTAAAAAAAGCACTGTACTTTTGTGTTGAATTGTTTTGCAGAGGCTGGACTAACCCTATTATGTCAAATTGATTTGGCCACATCCTAGTCACAAGATGCCACTTCTCAGCAGAGTGTGAAGAACAAGACTTTCAGGACTGTTGGGATATATATGCATACGGTGTACATTCCGTGCATGGGGTGTGCCAGATATGTTTTGTCAGTTTGTCCCTTGCTGGCATGTTATCAAGCTTAAGAGTACAAAGATACAAAACAAAGATCCATAAAGGGAAATTCAGTGCAACAACACCGACCAGAGCAACAGCAATGAACATCAGAGCGAAAAGCAAAAGATATCTGCAAAATTATTCCGTTAACGGAATGCTCGATACACATAAAATATTTGTACAACAGCATGAAATAGCTTGAAATTCAATCAATATAGTCCAACATGTTGGACAAATAATGCGCAGGTGTTGATGCAGGAGGTCATAAATTCATTTCTTGACTTGACTTCCTCAAATCTGTAGCCTGTAGCAACCCAACTATCTGAAGTCTAACTAGCTGTCACAAATGGGCTTGAAAGACCATGCCAGTCTCACTATATGTCATTTTTATACTTACAATTCTGGCCACATATTTTACATAAGTCTACACCATTTTTCCCTAAATTGCTTCACTGAATTTTTTAACTCGACCTTATTTATTTACATGTTCTCGACATCCATCAAATCGTAGCATACTGTAATTTACCTGAACAATTTTACAATCCTTCCTCATGTGAATCATTCAATTAGAACTTAATTGAAGTAACTATTTTGAGGTGTATTGGGCAGAAGCCCAAATGAAAGTGGACAAGATTTGATATTGATGTACAAATTGGCTTAGTTGAGGAATACAATAATCTTTGAGGAAGTTAAGTTCCGGTTGATTGCCTCAGTCGAGCAACTTTCAAATCCTAGTGTTTTCTCACACCTGTTTGACATTAATGGTGGTGAATGGACTCTAGTATAGCATTGAGTCAGGTAGGCTGGCCTTCACTAAAGCTTACAATGTATACGCCTAGTATGCATATAATGACAGGATTAAAGGCTGTGTTAAAGATAGCTGTTACGGTGATAAGTCAAAATTACACAGGCACTTTTTTAAACTTAACCCTGTTTGAATGTATAGGGAAAATTCAGAGCACTCTGAAAAACTATTTGACTGACATCTGCCATTTATTTTCCTATGAGTAAGCCCTCGAGGGACCAACAGACCTGCACTGCAGCCCGTTGTATGTGCTTTGGCAAAGTTTCTCTCAACAATTCCTTCTCAGTGTTTTCGTTGGGGATGTGTGTGGGTGGGGGGTGTCATGTAATCACCTTCATCCTTAAGCTCAGACCAGATAGTAGGAACCCAGATCTTTTGGATCTTGCAATTCTTTTCGCCCTCTTTAATCTCCCTTGTTCTTACTTTTCTTGCTCCCTCTTTTTTTTCTCCCTCCATGGCTCTGTCTCTTCCCCTCTCCCCTTGCAGCCTTTCCTCCTTCACCTCCCTCCATCTGGCTTTCTGCCTGCGCTCCCTGTGCGTGCCTGGAACCTTGGCGGGTGTACGATGTCAGGAAACTGGAGTAGAGCCTCGTCCAAGGCAGCGGGACTATTTTCTCAGCTGCACGTGGAGTAAGGGAGGGAAGGGGGTGCTTAAACTGAGAGAATGGGAAAGAAGATAAAGCAAAGGAGAAATGGCAATATGGGAAGAAAAAAATGAGCAGGGTGGGGGTGTAAGTCAGAAAAATGGGGCCCAGCTTTCTACCAAATTGTTTCAAGAACTCTCAGAGCAAGTCCAGCTCTCTTTACATGTGTGTGGCTGAGGGAGAAATTCCCCTTCAATGGAAGCCAGAGGTGGAAGGGAGGTGAATGGCCAGCTGGCTGTGTCCACACAATCCCGGATCAGCAACTGTTATAGGTAAACAAAGTCAAGATGACCTGTGGCATTCAATGCCATTAAATGACTAGTCATTGTTCTTCAAGGAGTGTTAAAACCCACTGCTTTTACATTGCACCTGGCCATTGTCCTAATGATAGCTCACATTTTCAGATTTTTAATGATGTCTCTATTTTGAAAAGATATGGTGAGACCTTTCTTACATTTATCTCCTGGTCCCCCTGACAATTACAGTAAGACATATATTTGTAAAAGTTACTTGATTTACTTTCTTGCATGATAATTGCAACCACACTGACCCATATTCATCAAGCTACCCATGAATGACAACACCACACAGTGGCAACTTTGTTCTGTGTTTGTGTGTATGTGACCTCTTGGTCATGTCTTGGGTCATGTCCTAGGTCTTATCAGCTGTAGATATGCTCTTTGCCATACTGTCCTTTGCTCTGATGTTGGTGTTACTAGCCAAAACAAGCCTGAACCCCATACCTTTTTGGTAGCAGGAGATGTCGCTCTGAACGATGGATGGATATAGAGGTGCAACAAGATGCCTAACGCTCAGAAATATTATAGTGGCTTCCAATCCAATTTTATTGGAACCTCAGGAATTGGGTCACTCAATTTTGGTTCACAATTTTCTTTTCTAAAAATAAAATGCAGAAAAAAACTTAACAATGTGACGAGTCACTACGGTCACTAGTGTCGTCAACAAATCACAGCTTTTGCAATGCACACTGACTGAGTAGAGGTGATGGCCCTACCCAAAACGGCTAAATAAATGAAACTTGACTTACCAGTTTTCACTGGAATGTAGTTAAATTCACGTCAATGAATGTTGCTGAACAACTTAAAAGAACAAAACTCCATTAAAAAAAAAAGCTCTTAAAAGGCAACGAGAGTGAACTATTTACAGTCATAAAGTGCTCTCCATAAGGGTCCTGCATTCTCAGCAGTTTGCACAACTAGCTAGTTCACTTTCTTTCCTCAACAAGTGTCTCCAAACTAGTTAACTCTTTCCTGATTCATTTGGGATTAATTTACATTTCGATTTATTCATTGATCAGACGCTTTTGTCCAAAGCGACTTACATGAGAGGCTAGGAACAATCAAAGCAGACACCGACTATTGGAGCAACCTGGAATTTAAGCGCCTGAGCACCTGTTTCTAAATTCAACCAGGTACAAGTGCAATATAGCTCTAAGGAATCAGAATAAACGATTTGTTAGTGCAATATGTCAATACAACAACAACTTGAACTAATTGAATCAACAATAACTTATTCATCGCAAGAATAGTTAGTAATAGCTAAGATAGGATCAGGTATAAAGGAATTCCCAAAAGAGCAGGGTCTTCAGGTGTTTTTTGAAGGTTGTGAGTAACAAGCTGGGTAGTTTGTTCTGTTTTTTGATTTCTAAATTATAGTGTTATTTTTTTTTTTTTTTGGCATTAGAAATAAATCTGATGGCCTGGCTGCCGCTAGGTCTTTAGAATTATATGGGAAACACTGACAGATGGTGTGTCAGCACTCTATTTTGCTTGTTTACAAAATTATCGATTTTGTTTTATTCCAAGTGCTGTAAGTCATGTCTTTGATATTGTTATGGATGATATTTTTTATTCTATTGCTGATGATTGTTACCTATCTTACCCTGCACACCATTGGCATGGCCTTGTGTGGGTGAGTATAGGCTGTGTAGCTAGACTCCCGCTTAAGTCAAAGCAAATTAGGAGCAATTGAAAACTCGGATACCTACTTATTATTGCAGCAGCAACAATGGCCCTTTATTAGTGTGAATAAGACCTAGCTAGCCCAACAGTTTGGCCTCCAAATTACAGCCTCCAAGAGGAGATGTCTGCTCTGCGCTGTGCTGGCCCGTTCTGCCACAGAACTGCACTATTGTTAAAGAGAGCGAGAGAGCAGTCCTGCTGTTTCCATAGCAACAGCAGGAAAAATAAACCGCGGCTGTTGGCGCCGAGCCTGCCGCTCGGTGAGGTGGCTCTCTGGGTCTGGGCCAAAGAGAGGGGAGGTGGGAGAGTCTGCCGGCATGTGAGCCAGTGTGTCTATCTTATGTATGTCTGCATTGGGAAAGCTGCATAGGGAGAGGCAGAGAGAAAAAGGGAGATAGCAAGAGGCAGGGGAGGGAAGGCAAAAAGAGGAGAAAGGCCTATCTGGGAGGGAAGAGGGCTGTGGATACAAGACGCAGCAACGGGGAAAGAAGCAAGGAGTGGTTTGACGACCCTGTTACATAAGCGCTTGGCCTTGGACCGAGCCAAACTCCACAGGGAGGAGGTCTGAATCACTTGATGGGTGGGGAATGTTTCCACATCTTGTTTGCCGGGAGACAGTGTTATCAGTAGGGATGCACATTTTCACAGTTTTCTCTGGTTTTCTTTTGCACTTGGGTGGTGATTTAGTTAAGGGAGAGATGTGCAAATGAAAACTTTGAATAATGCAAACTCTGAAAAGAAATCTCACACAAATCTGTTTATATTTTATTCCTTTTAACCTCTGTATAGGACCTTCTAATTAAAAAAGACGCACTGACAGATGATTTGTAAATTAGTGATTTCCGGCGGATGGTTACACCACCAAACAAACATTGGTGACTAAACATGCCTGGTTGTCTCTTCACTCCTTTTTGTTACAATCGTTATTTAACTTTGTTACAAAACGGTGTTATTATCTTCATTGCGACATAATCTAAATATAATGTGAACAGGCACTAATAGTCGATACTTGGTTTCCTAGTAGCAAATGCATGCTAATAGGCAATCTCATCCAGATGACTTTAGCTATACAGTATGTCTTAATTGCTAGCCATGGCATTGCACTTTTGCTTGCTGGTTGGTGGACATAGCCGAACAAAATGTTATAGTATACACTGCATATGTTACAAACCAAATGAATTGCAGCTAAAGTTAAAATGTTCTAAAATGAACCTCGAATGAAAAATAAATTACCTCAGATTCCACTTCTAATCCCAAGATGCTTGGAGAAAAATTATATTTGTGGCTCCAGTTGTATGATTTAAGTAATGGTGAATCTAGATGCTGACAATTGAAGTCATTTTGCTGCATCCTAGGTGTAGAGGTCTTTTCTTCTTGTGAAGTCTACCAATTGTCGAGGAGAGAAATGGGACAGGCCACTTATAGCAGTTTTAAGATAACCACTCCTACTTCTGATGACCCAGCAAGCACCTGCCTTTCTTAACCCTTGACAACGCATCCGTCGGCAAGCTGGGAATTTACCTTCTTACTTACCGTCTCTGTGGGTTTCGGCCTGCGGTGTGCCCTGACCTCCATGTAGAGCAACAAGACAAGAAAGCCGATCCAATCTCTCCAGCAACTGATAACACTATATGAATTGGAATACACTGTACTATTAAGCTATTGGATTCAGACGCTTTTGTACAGATACGTTTTTTCATTGTATGAATTACATGGAGGGAAGAAAGAATCCCTTGTCCCAGAATTGTCATTAAATGTCTTTTAAACCTTTCCTCTTCAATATTTACGAGCATAATTTAAATTGAGCATGATATCGCTCACTATAAAACACTGACTACATGTTTTACACAGTAAATACTGTGTGAGGGCTGCATACATTATGGAAAGACTGTCAAACTGTAGCTTGGGGCTCTGCGTAGATGTAGAGAGACATGCAAGGAACACAGTCATGCACATGCAGATATTTATTGTCAAGCATTCTCTTTGCCTGTGGTAGTCTACACTGGGTTTTTCAGCTGAAAGCCACAAGCTCTGTACTTCCACAGTGACAGACAGCTACACCACACACAAAGCCACCTCAAAAGTGTTCTCTTGACAGTGCAATACAGGATAATGCTGTGCAATGCAGACTTACTTTATCATGTCTGATTTGATAACTACATTTTAGTATGCGTTTGCTGACAGTTACTGTTTGTTTGGCTCTTATTTATGGTCACTTCATGCTGGACTTTACTAGCATGCTGTTGGTTGGAATAGCATGCTATATTACTGAAGGTAACTATGTTCAATTAAAAAGTTAGGATGAAGATTAATCTTCATTTATTTATTAATAAAATTATGAGTTAATCCATCACAAACGATTTGTTTGTGGCAGCCATAAAGGATTGTGTTTCATGTTTCAGATGTCCGTGTATATGTGTGTTTGTTCACAGTTGAGTGTGTGGACTCTGGTATCCTTAATAGGTAACGTGAGT
>OMKR01000627.1:0-13482 GCA_900302355.1 Cyttopsis rosea
CCCCTTGGGTGGTGGATGGGCGGCTCTGACGGTGGCTAATATGCTTCTTCGATGTGGTTACAAACATGTCCACTTTTAGGTCTATATTGAGATGAGTGCTGTTGTTTGCAATATTGTCATTTGCTATATTATCATTGAGATGAGAATATCCTCACATGGGTTCAGCCACACCCCCAGTGTAAGTGTTCTTGTCAACGGAAGTTTATTCAATCGAAAGCTATAAGTGCAGGCCCTCCCACTCATCCATCAACCATGAAGCAACCAAACTTGTGATATTTGGACAGGTTGCAGACAAGGGGGAAGTCTGTGAACTCGTGAATAGTTCACTCTGGGGGCTTTCACATACTGTATCACCCAATACAAACTCAATTGCTGGAATTGTATAAATCTTTTTGCTGAAGAAGTTTTGTTTAGGGTTAGGCCTGTCATTACCCCTGCAACTGTTAATGGGCAACTTTTGAAAGCTTTACTGGATACTGCCAGTGCTGGGTCTCTCATCAAGCGCTCCTTTGTGTCTTTTGTCCCCATTTATAGCTACTATACATATATACTAAGACATTCAACCAGGGGCATTTATCAGTCGTCATTCCTCCCTAATCAAGCATTTTGCTGGTCTCCAAGTTGTATCCTGAACCCCAAAGCTTTTCTTCCTTCCAAGAATCTATGCCAATGCTGCCTTCCAAGCATTCCAAACTTCCTCTTCCTACTTTAAGAAATAGAGGGAGATGTTAAATGATGTTATAACAATCCAGATTAAATAAACAACTTCAATTGTTGCAGCAGAAGAAGTTGACAGAGAATGCAATCAAAGACAAAATAAAATTAATTGCCAGTCCAGTACAGCTAGGTGATGGGTATGCTACTACAGTACATCAGTGTACACAGTGCATAGTATAACATAATGACAAAAACATAGAATAACATAAGTGGCAAGTGGCAGGGGGGTGGGGGGCTCAAGTCACCTGACTTGCAAATTTGAGGACTTGGGACTTGCTTGACTAACATTGATAAAAGACTTGACTTTTGATGACTATTGACTTGGTATTCATGAATTGAGACTTGACTTAGACTTGAGACAGGTGACTCGAAAGGACACACACACACACACACACACACAAAGTGATGTCCCGAGAGGCTGGCATCTTCGTAGTGTGGGTGAAGCGGAAAATAGAGGCAAACAAAGGTTCTCCACAAAAGAAAAAGGCACAACTCAAGGGTCAAAGTAAATCACTTCTCTTACTTATTAAATTAGAATGAGCAAACGAGTGGTGTCTCTCTCCCACACCAAACTCTCCTTCACCAAAACACTCTCCCTCTCCATGCTCTCATTAGGCCTTATATGGTCCACCAGTTCCACTCGCAGTCCTGTGTTCCCTCCTGTCTGGCTGCTGGTGGGGATTGTAGTCTTCTTTTGTAGACCATCTTGATCTGTAGTCCCGCAGCCAGCAGGAGGGAATGTAGCGTCCCACCATCACAGAGCCTCTTGTGACATCACATATCCCTCCATCAGCTTGAGGCCTCCGGTAGGGGACAAGAGGTCCACAGGACGTCCCTGTGAGAGGGGCATCTGCATTTACATGTTTCTGGTCGGCCCTGTGAATGACGCAAAAGTTGAAGATTTGTAGATTCAGAAACCATCTTGTGACTCGACTATTGCTTTCCTGATTCTTTGCCATTGCAGGGGAGCATGGTCTGTAACAAGTGTAAACTTGCGTCCTAGGAGGTAATAGCGCAGTGTCTGCAGTGCACACTTGATTGTTAAACATTCCTTCTCTAGTGTAGCATACCCCTTCTCATGAGGTGGAGGCTTCCTACTGATAAATAAAAGGGTAAAGGGTAAAGAAGGGGATGTTCCTCACCTCCTTGTAGTTGGGAAAGGACTGCCCCCAGACCCACCTCTGATGCATCAGCCTGCTCCACAAATTCTTTGCTGAAGTCCGGGGCCATTAGCACTGGGTGGGAGCAGAGTATCTCCTTTAGGGTGGCAAATGCTGTTCTCTCTCTGGAAGCTGGGGATAGCGGCACCTGTAGCCCTTGGTGAGGTTAAGGGTCGTGATAAAACGGGCTTGCCCAGACAATCTATCAACTTATCAATGAGTGGCATTGAGTAAGCGTCAAATTCAGATACTTCATTCAGCTTCCAAACGTCATTACAAAAGACTGAACAACACTATTGGGCTCGACCAGCCGCTTTGGGATTCTTTAATAACCCCCAGCTCTAACATTTTCTTTACTTCCTAACTAATTACTTTTTTGTGGGCCTCAGGGACTCGATAGGGGCTCTGGTGGACCACTGTAATTGAGTGTTTCCCATGGAAAGGATTCTGCACCGACCCGAAGAATCAAATGATGACCACAGAATAGAATTTTCTTATGCAGGTTTAATAATACGGCCGGGTTAATCTCCTGCTACTGCAAACAGAGAGCAAGAGACTGACCAGGAACAAAGGATACAACTTACTTATATTGACTTGAGTAAACAACATCTGTTTCTAATATCAGTACTGAGGTGCCATACATTGTACTAAAACACATCTGGAACCTATAAGCCATCCATAGGTATGAGAGGCCTAGAATAACAAATTCATGGCACCTTTCCACAGAACACAAAAACACACAGGAATGTAGGAAGATGGAAAAACCTCCTGTCTGGCTAAATGGATACACAGAGATTAAACAACAAATTCAAACATGAATATGATAACAGTACCTTATATACAAAATTCAATCAAAATTCTAATCATCGTAGTTAGTTCAAACAATGTCTGCTATGAATCTTCATAACTCGCTAGCATTACAAGGTCTGAAAAGCAATCATCAATATGCAACAATCACCCATTACAACTACTGACATATGTAAAAATGAAATAGAGTAATAATAATAGGATAAATAAGATAGAATAGAATAATAGGAAAAAAGGTCTATTCCATAGTGATAGAACTCTGCTACTCTCAGTGCAGTTGGTAGGGGTGTGTGAGCACATGGGCAGTGATGGGATGGTGTGCACATGTTAACCAGAATAAACATTCCTAAAGTTATTGAGCCCATAATCACAGCAGCTATGTGGCATACTCTATCTGTGACAGTGTCATAATTTCTTCTTCTTCGTCTTCTTCTTTCTCCATGGGGGTGGGTGAATCCCATCAGCTAGGCTCTGTCCCTCCATCGGGGCGGCTGGGCTCCATCGGGGCCTTCTTCACCCTGGTCGCATGTATTCATCAGGGAGCGGAGTCAGTCAGTAGTGCCGTCCTGGTGACTGCGATGACGGTGGTTGGAGAATTTTGCTCTGTAACCTTGTGAATATAGAAGGGCTTAGTACCATTATTACCATTATATGTTCTACCATTCCCACCTCCAAATAGGGTTTAGTACTACGTAATGAACGTGCTTTAGACTGACAAGTATGGTTAGTACACCCCAACTGGGACGAGGACACAGACAGCCAGACAGAGGTTTCTTAGCCTGCTTGCTTTATGTGGTTGTAAATAGAACTTTCGGCCCTAATTCTAGCCCCACCCCCCCATTGTAGCAATCCACAGACAGAAGGGAAATGACAGGGATGTGAAAAGAGAGAGAGAGCTGCAAAACCGCTGTTTCTACGCGCCTCCCCCTGCTGACTTTGAATGATTATTGTGAATGCTCTGATTCATAAATGTAAATAAATTATGCTTTGCTTGTGATGTGACAGTTTTGTTTAGTTTAGTTTAGTTTTAAGAGATAGCATCTAGGTGTTGTCCATTGTGCTCAAGGCATTTTTGATGCGTCCGTGACTTTTTCTCTCCCCCTGCCCCGCCGGAACAGGACCCTCTCTACGTTCCTCCTGATTTACAAATTAAGCACTGATAACAATGCTATGATATGTGAATTCATTTTCCTAATTAGAGAGTTATTTTTTGCTACGCTGGTCTGTTCAGCAAAGATGCTGTGTGCGGGCCATGGGGCTGTTTACCCCACCCGCCCTCTCTCTCTTCTAGCGAAACCTGGACCTGAAAACACGTTCGTGCTCTCTGGCTGAGGTAACTTTGAGTGTGACATCTGTGATTCCCTCACTCTCGATCGTGTGCATGATGTCGAAACTAAAATACAAGGAAGAGTTTATAAACGTTGGCTTTACCAAAGCCACTCGAAAAGCAGAGGAGAGGCCTCAATGTGTTTTATGCAGGGAGGTGCTCAGTAATAAGAGCTTAAATATGAACGAAGCATTCTCAGTATCAAGTAGTCAAAATAACATTTCCTGTGCAAAGAAGAGACTTTCAAGAGAGTGTTTTGACAGCGGAAAAGTAAGTCAGTCATGTGTTTGTTTGCCAAGGCAAAGAAGCCCCATTCCATTGGCGAGCAGCTGATAAACAGTGTTTATAAGGTGTGTGTCTTTGTCTCGGGTGAGGAAGCAGCGAACAAAGTTGAATCAGTCACACTCTCAAATAACACTGTTGCAGCCAGAATCACGGACATGGCAGCGAACATTCAAAAGTCAGTTACAGAGGAAATATTGGAACACAAAATATTTTCACTGCAGGTAGATGAGTCTGTTAATGTTGCTGGGATTCCCCAGTTAATGGTCTTTGCCATATACATCAGTGGTAAGGATATCAAGGAGGAGTTCCTGTTTTGTGCATCAACAACAATAACAAGGGAAGAGGATTTTTTCAGAGTGGTGGACAAAAATGTGAAAGACCTCAAATTGGAATGGATAAACTGTATTGGTTGCGCCAGGAGCATGACTCAGTGCAGGTCTGGTTTTGTGGCTCATGTTCGTAGAGTGGTCCCAAATGTGAAGGTGACACATTGTATGATCCACAGGGAAGCTTTGGCCAGCAAAGCATTACGGTGTGACCTAGGAGAGATTTTGCATTCTGCTGCAGGAACAAGAACTAGAACCTGGTGCCCTGGATGAAACTCTCTGGGCTGTAGGAGGAGGCCTGTTTTTCTCGTTGAGCCTTCTCCATATGTTGCCTAACAATGGGATAAATTCTGTCCTTCATGGCTGTCACATGCTCTATCACGGTGTAGTGAGGGCAGGGCTGGGCTTCCCATGACTCTTTAGCCAAATTGAGCAAGCCTCTGGGTTTGTGTGCATACATCAGTTTGAATGGCGAGAAACCTGTAGAGGCCTGGGGCAACTCTCTAACTGCAAACATGAGATAGGTGAGGACCTGATCCCAGTTGCGTCCATCTCTTTGTAGCGGGGACAGTCCCTCAGACACACTATTTCTACGTTTTGGAATAAAGATTTCCCTTTGGATGAAAGGAGACGACCATCTGAGAGGGAGAGTGTTGGAGAGAGGAGCCAATAGACCTGGCCAGAGAAGGCCAGGACAGGACCACAGCAGATAACGAGTACTTGTGAAATAAATCTAGGGGTACAAATGAGACCAACCTGGGAGGGGGGTCCCATGAAAGTCTGGCTGATGTTGACTCAATCTCTCCTTGGAGCATCTCCACCACAGACACTCAGTGAGCAATAGAAACACTGGTCAGAGATTAAAGGCCATTTGCTCCCCCACGAGCAAACAGATGCTCAGAACCTTTTGGTGAATTTACACAACACAGGACTGAAGGGGCCATGTGTATCTTAACACAGACCCGTCTATGGAGTCAGTACCTCAAAGTTCTGAAATGATATGAAATGAAATGTAAAATCGAATGAAAGTGATATAATATTCCTCCACAGATGTTACCACGACAGATAGGGAAACTCACACTTTAGTTTAGTCTCCTTATCTCAGGCACTAAACAAAAGTATTAAGGTGTTTCATGTTTAACTCTTTGCTACCATCTAGCGACCACAATCAAGACACTTACCAGGTTCAGCTATGTGTTTTGAGGATGTTTACGTTCATTGTACCTTGGTACATGATATAATTATGTTTATTCCATTTTTATCCTTTTTCTTTCCTCCTCTTTTTAGTAATAGCCGAATAACGGATAATTCTGTAGTTTGATAGATCCTTGATCCTGAATTAAGAACTCAACTATTGGAATGAAGTCCAAATAAAAACAATTAGACGAAGCCACCGACCCATCAACAATCAACAACCCTCGGACGTTAAGCCGATCGCGGTGTAGTTTGGAATAACTCGCCGGTTGCTTCCTTCTAAAACCGCTCCACTTGGTCATCATCAGATTCCGAGTCGGCCAAAGGAACAAAGCAAAACGTAGGCAGAACAACGTTGCGGTGGGTGATCAGACCTCGATGTCGATAACGTTTTATTTATTTCTTTAATTCCTAGACCAGCCTAAAACTCCCCTTTAATGTGTTAATGACTTCCCCTTTAATTGCACAGTTCTCCCATCCTCGCCAATATTGATATTTAGTTATCCTTTCTTTTCCTACCAATTCTTCTCTTCCTCTCTACGGTTTACGATTTCATTATTTTATTTCTACCTCTTCATTGCCTGACTATTAACCCTTTATTATAAATAAATACCCATTTATTGAGTAAGCAGTTGTCTGTGATGATTTTTCGGAAGTCGGGTTCGGGAAGTCCTGAATGGTAGAACCCGTTCCCAGAGAGAGACCTAGAATGTGTCACAATCCTTCACCCTGATTTTCCAAGTATTATATAAATTTGGTGGCGCCCAACTAATTCTAATATTACCATATGTCTCATAAATATATCTATACATATTCTGCTACATCTTTCAATCAACTTCCTTAGCATATTTTTGAGGGTCTTGTTGAATCTTTCAACCAGCCCGTCTGTCTGTGGGTGATACACTGACGTTCTGAGATGCTTTACCTTGGGGAGGGCACAAAGGCTTCGGGTCACCTGGGACATAAAGGGAGTGCCCTGGTCTGTTATGATGTCCTTTGGGATTCCCACTAACTCTTCCTGTTATGTAGCAACATAACAGGAAGAGTTATTTGGCTATTTGCTTAGCTGTGGCTTTTCTGATTGCAATAGCTTCCTGGTGGCGTAGTCTACTAGGACCAAGATGTACTGATGTCTCAATAATCAGCAAAGGAATTAACAGGTTTCTGAAGGAGGGCGAGGGGCAGTGAGCTGGCACTCTGGGCAACCACAACAGTAATTATCTACCTAATTATAGACCCCCGGCCAAAAGAACTGCTATACAATTCTCTGTTGTGTTTTATCCATGCCCAAGTAGGCTCCCAGCAAGTGGGTGTGGGATGGTTCTAATATGGTGTTATGAAAAGGTTTTGGTACCAGTAGCTGCTCAGTTATTTCATTGTTTACTTTTATCACCCGGTATAATAACCCATTCTTGACAGTGAAGTGGGGGTAAGTTAGAGGGGGCCTTTGTTCCTGGTCCACACCTTCTAGGACTCTGACATTTCTCAAAGCAGTAACCAGAGTGGGGTCATTTAGCTGTGCTTTACCATACTGGCCTGAGAGAGGAGGTTGGAGGGAAACAGCCTCTGAGGCTGGCTGTGGTTCATCCCCATTGCCCAGAAGTACCTCGGCTCCTGGCTCCTTTTACGTGTGTATTTATTCCTTCCTATATATTGGCTATGTTTTCTCCCAGGACCTTGCCACTTGTGTTCCATTCCAGAGTTTGTGGAACAGAGGGAAGTCCCGCCCTATTAAGAGGGAGCTCTCCTTGCACTCTGCCTTGACCTTGCACTGGCCCTGTGTCGTGACCAACTTCATTGTTGTGGTGGGATATTCTCGAGTATCCCCGTCAACTCAAGAGATGGGTTGGACCTCTTCCTGGGAACAATCTACTTCAGCTACCTGGCCCTTTTCCCCACACCTATAGCATTTCATGCCTTCCCAGTTACCCTCCTGGTCTTCACCTCTCCTCGAAAGGGTTCACCTGGATGTGGGGGTGGGATAGGTTTACTAGAGGTGGGTCTCTGGGCCTGGGGGTGAGGGATCAGGGGGACCAGTCGCGGGCTGCATTGGTCCCTTCTGCTGGTGTGGAGCATGTCAGCGGTTGCCTGATATTGCTCTACTGCCTCAACCACAGCACTAGCTGTCTCAGGGACACGTTGGCTAATAACATTTTTTGTTTCGTGGTGTTGGAGAACTTCCTTGCGTGGTGGTGAGGTGAATCCTGCTTCACTATCAGGAAACAGACTGATTATATTTAATGGAATTTTATTATGCAGAATAAGAGAGGAATACAGTTGTACTTCAAAGCAGTGAATGGCTGTACACTGTCGTACATTTGAAGGGTCCTGCCTTCATACAGCAAAATAGTTGGGCGTGTTCCTGAGACTATGCTAGGGTGGAACTGCTGATAGATAGATAGATAGATAGATAGATAGATAGATAGATAGATAGATAGATAGATAGATAGATAGATAGATAGATAGATACTCACTCTGTTATCTCTTATAATTTGAAATAATTAAAAAATCTAACTACAGAGACAAATGTAATCTGATCAACTTGTGTTGCCCTCCCCATGGACACTCAGGGGGGAGCCCAGTGGTCTCACCCCCCACCCTTGCCCCTCGGCTTCTCTGCGGAGCCACGTGGTGGTAGAGATGGAGAGTTTGGAGAATAGATAATTGTGTATTGACAGATATTAACCAACCTGTCTATTCAGGCCTTATTTCCGCAGCTTTGAACCTTTTGACCAGCGTGCATTTGATTGCATGTGACCGACTGGGAAGATCTGAGGAATCACATCAGAGGATTTGTATCTATATTTGAATAAAACCATGGCATTACCAGCATTCAAAGATCCCTGTTAATTATTAATTATTGATGTTGTTGTTATTTGTACTTAACTGATTTGCAAAAACAATTATTTGATAGGCTAAATTGGAGTTATTGTGTGATGAAATTCATGTAAGAATATAGATATGATGAAAGATTGGCAACTATCTAATGGAGAACTTAACTAAATTTAGATACCTTATGGTGTGCCCTATAGAACCAGAAATATCAAATTTTGTTTTTTGACACTGCATATTACTGTGGTAATCTTTCTCTTTAGGCTTCTCTGTTAATGGCTGCATCATACATGGTAAAGTTTAATCCCAAAAGGCTTCACTAAGTCACTATGCGACAAAGTGTGAATTATTTTTATCCTGCTGAAGAGACATTATACTCCTGAAGGCTGAGAAGGTCTGTCAGGTCGAATGCCCTGGGACTTATTTTTCTGAACAATGAAATGACAATGGCTGTGTGGCTCTGTGAAAGTGAATGCAGGCACCGACTTCTGCTCCTCTCCCCGACGGAATAAACATGAAGTGTTTGGTTTCCAAGTGCCGCAAACAAACAGATGAGAAAACAAACTATGCTGCTACCATTCCGTGATGTCACTGCATCAGACAATCAAAATGGACTGAAAAGACCCATACAATCTGAATGTTCTCTGCTCCAGCTGAAGCTGCAGCATGACCATGATGAGCCCTGTTGTGACGATTGAGTGATCACCAGGGGAGCCGTTTTTTCTGTATATTTGCAGCTGTTTCTTTTTTCTATTTCTATTCTTATATCACAAAATTAAATAATACTTCCGAAATTTGGGCACCGGTTTGAATAATTGGTGGATTAGTGATTAAGCAGAAACAGAAATAGGCACAATTTAAGACAAAGAGATTGTGTTTGCTATGTTAATAATAGCCAATACCCAATTTATCTAAGCAGACTTGGAATGAATGACTTATAGCTGAATGCACCCTGGCCAAAAGGTAAGATTAATAGTTTTAAAACAAGATACATAACGTATGTTTAGGACATGTAGATTTATTAAAGGTTAAGTAACATCAATTAATTATGAAATAATGATGGTTGATCAAATATTATTGATCAATGCCAGGCAGCCTTCTGTTGCATCGATGGCTGTTGAGATCTCAAGTTTATTAATTGTTATTTATGGCTGGCCCAAAGTTATTGACTGTGCCGTTAAGTGTATAAGCTAAAAATAATAGAAACAATTAGGAATACTGTATTGAACACTAAAAAATTTTATGTTTTGGTATGTGAATCACACTTTCCTTTTACTTTCATAGGGTGAATGAATGACATCCTGGTAGTAGTCTGTCGGTTCAACAGATGGGTAGAGGCGGGTTGAGGCGGGCCAAACTCAAGATCAGTGGCAAAGTTTTTGTGCAGAGAAGTGTTTCCACGCTTTGGCATCCCCGACAGCATTAGCTCAGACAATGGACCACAATTTGTGGCAGAAACATTCAGAATAGCATTAAAAATGCTGGGAATCAAACAGAGATTTGGCTGCATGTACCATCCTCAGTCACAAGGGACAGTTGAACATGCTAATGGAATCTTGAAGGCAAAGCTAGCCAAGATAATGGAGGATGGCATGCTAAATTGGATGCTGGCATTGCCACTAGCACTACTGCCAATGCACACAAGTACTAACAGAATAACACACCTAACCCCACATGAAATGCTTACGGGTCGACCCATGCCTGTGCCTTACCTCAGAGGTCCATATGGACCTCTTAACTGGAAAGGGAGCTACAAAGCTACTAATCACATCTAACACAAATACATAAAGTTGTGTTCAAACAGGTGAAAGACGCCACAGAAAAGCAGACATCCCGGAAGACCAACAAAGAATAGGTCCAGGGGACTGGGTGTACGTCAAAGTGTTCAAAAGAAAGTGGAACCAACCCCGACGTGAGGGTCCGTTCAAAGTCTGTTTAGCTACTCAAACTGCATTTAAAGTAGAAGGTAAGAAATTCTGGTTCTATTTAAATCACTACTTGCAGATGATCCGGAACGAACACTCGTGGCGTTTAGAAGAGCGACAAAGGGGCAGGTGAAACTGCCCCACAGGGACAGGAGCACCACGTGGAGGGGGAAGGTGATACCTCTACACAGGGAGAAAGACGCTCCAGAAGACTGGCTGCCAGATGCAGAGCCACTGGACAAGAAAGCAGGGACACCTCAAGCAGCAGCCCCACAACCAGCAGCTATGTGAGCAGTGACACCAGGAAGTCAGAGTGGCCACGCAACCAGTCCTGGCGAAGGAGGGTCAGGGTTATGAAGGCACCCAGTGGGACAGTGAAGGCAGTAGTGATGGCCGCACTGTTATTGACAATTATATTGCTGCCACTCATCAGTAAAGATAAAACACATGTTTCATTAACCACGTAGGACAAAAGTACAGCCCACCACTCACACCTTAGCAGTAAGAGACATAAAATGGACCCGCGGGCTGCCGACGTGCATCATACAAGAATACATCGCAAAATCAGAAGGGCCACACAAATAGAACAGCAGGCAGGGCTGGCCAAACTACGCACATCACAATGGAAGTCCAATATGTTCTATCAATGGTTAGAGTTTTCCGTCCGACAAGCCAGAAAACCTGTGTAGCCTGCTACAATACAAAAAAACGTCCCCAAGTCAGGCCGATTCCAGGCAGTGCAATAGATCACCTAGATCAGTGCTTTGCCCACTGTGCCATGCACATGGCAGGAGATGACGATTAGATCGCATGGAGTGATGACACTGCCATCTGCCCAGAGAGACTAAACAAAACGGTCGCAGGGGCTGACATTATACCACCAGTTGTAAGAATCCCAGAGCATATGGACTTTCCATTTTGTGTAGTACGAGGCCAAAAGCTGAGTGAAGTAGTCCCTACTCCCCAGCCCTAAGTGACACCGAAGGTTTAGTGCACTGCACAAATAAAACATGGTTTCCAAGAAATGTTACTACCGCCTACATCAAACTGTGTTCCACCACAGATGAGGCACAGATTAAGTGTCGACAGCTGGTGCCAAATGCGGGCACGGTAGTTTACGTGAAGAACAGGACAGCGATAACAACATACCGATTTTTCTGAAGGAACTGCCCCATTGGGAGACATATTCTGGTTATGCGATAACAATGACCAAATTATGGCTCAGCTAGCACCAAACTGGACAGGGATGTGTGCCCCGATTCTGTTGACAGGACAATTGACGATATTAGCTCCCCCACCAGATACGCCGCCCAACAGGCACATACAGAGTACAGTTAATCGCTGGACAAGCAACACCAAGGTATACATTGTGTGGAACCAAGAGCCTTATGGTATAGCCGCTGACCAACGGGCAATAGGCGAAGACTGGATAATCTCAGGGCAAGTAGCAGGCTCAATTCCCCTATACGGACAGGCGGTAAACGCTCAATATCTGGCCCGCAATAGCCGATGGGTAAACTACTTTGGTATAACCAACAACGATTTATAAACTACACTATACAGGCGTTGGAGGGCGTGCACATGCAATTACATGCCACCTCTGTTATGACCCTACAGAACAGATTCATCCTAGAGACAATGTTAGCTGAAGATCAGGGGATTTGCGACATGGCGAAGAATGTTGCACTGTCATTCCTATGCATACAGGAGAGGGAGGCAATCTCACTGCCACACTGAAAAGAATGAAACAGCTGAGGGAAGCACACATAGTCAATAAGCTAAGCTAGGTTAAGCTAAGATAAGATAATTAGCAGAAATATGCAATAATAAATAAATATAATAAATCTACAAGTGATAGTCCTCCCTGGAACTCTCTCTGTGCTAAGCCTAAGAGTAAATAATTTCCCTGAGAAATGAGAGGATGCCTAGCACCCTGAGATTTGTGATGCGACCGGCTGGCCTGCATTATTACCCAGGCATAGCGCCTCCTCAACCCCTGTTCTCGGTAGGACACAACCGTGGGCAGCTGCAAAAAGGATAACTAGCAACAAACTGCCCCAACAACACAGTGTTGCAAGAGATTTGCTCCACTATTGCAGGACCCTGGATCTCTGTGTGATGACCTGGATAACCTCTCATCTTCACACAGCAAGGCCAGGACTGAGAGTAACTCAGAAAGTAAAAGGCTACAGGGAAAGCTAACGACTGGGCCCCAAACTGTGATTGTGGGTGAATTTTCGGTAAAAGATGTAAGAAGCATATGCAGTAACAACACCAAAATTCTCTGCTCCCAAGGATATGGTCTCAGACTTGACAGAAAGAATCCTGCATATCGTGGTTGCACATCCGACTGTAAAAACCATCATTGTGCACATAGGGACCAATGATGTTGTAAAACAACAGTCTGAACTACTGAAACAAGACTTTATTGATCTGTTGAACACAGTAAGCTCTTTGAATCCTGAGGTGTTTATCAGTGGACCGCCAGTCAGAAGAGGAGTTGAGAGATTCAGCAGATTATTGGCACTGAACACATGGCTTTCAACTGAATGTGTCCATTCAGTGCACTTTATTGACAATATAAACTTTTTCTGGGAGCGCAGTCATCTTTTTAAGGTAGATGGACTTTGCCTTAACAAATCAGGAGTAAAACTTTTTACATCTGACCTATTTTACTTCCTGCGTCACCCATTTGTTCCCTCTACCTAAGACAAGAGACAAGAGGAATCAAAACAAGAATAGATAAGACACCCCGACATAAACCTTGAAAGAGAGTCACCTCAGCCCCCATCTGAAGAGAGCTTTAAGCATGAGAGTTATCAGAGCCAAGAGGAAAAGGAGTCTCCACCCCACTCACTAACAACCGCGTGTGAGGATTCACCTTCTTCACCCCTGCAATCTTACCCCCC
>OMKR01000629.1:0-10350 GCA_900302355.1 Cyttopsis rosea
ATAGGCAGTACTCTATATATATATACACACGCTGATCTGTTATCTGGAATATAACCTGTTCCGGAGCAGGTTAGGTGTGCAGCACAAGTTTCCATGGCGATTAACCCGGGTAAAAAGGGAACTGCCGTCGTGAAAACCTGGGGTTAAACCTGAACTTACCTCACTAACCCCTAATTCTCCTTCGTAGTACAGGCCTCGGGAGTTGGTCCCTGGCAGAGGTAGTTCTGGCGGCCTTCCTCTGTGTATAAAACATGGTCATCATGAAAGCCAACCTTTGGATCAAAGACGGCACAAATGATTAATTATTATTATATATATTTTTTTCTCTCTCTCATCTCCCAGAGGCTCTTCGTGTGGTGGTGCAAGCAGCCCAGCCAGGGGTCTCTGTCCTCAGCCTCTGTGAGAAGGGAGATGCCTTCATCCTCACTGAAACTGGAAAAGTCTTCAAGAAAGAGAAAGAAATGAAAAAAGGTGAGGCCACCAGACTGTGCTTAACAAGTTTTTTTTTTCGTTTATTTGGCCGCAATGATATCGAAACACTGGTCTCTTCTGTCTGCATTTGGGCTGGAGCAGAGGGATTAGCTGTAAACACAAAGCTGATTGACTCACCATAGTGAGTACTATGGTGCAAGACTTTAAAATAGTCAATGAGCTTGTGATGTTGCATTTGACTTGATCAAAGTGGTATTCCCCTACACACAGTTTTCTGTGTCTAATTTTTAAATTGAGACTGTGGTGGTTCTGTTTTCCCTCTTCCAGGCATTGCCTTTCCCACCAGCGTCTCAGTCAATAACTGTGTTTGCCACTTCTCTCCCCTGAAGAGTGACCCTGACCACACACTTAAAGATGGGGATCTGGTAAAAATGTAGGCATACCGCTCGACAGCACTGCTACTCTCTCTTGTCTTGCGTTTGCAAGTGTGTTTGTCTTCAGTCTTGTTGTTAATATATGGGGGGGGGTTGGTCTTTGTTGACTGTCTGCTTCATTAGAAACGTGTTGTCTTCCTATCTTGTGTGGCAGACGACAATTAAGGTTGGAAGTTGTTTTCTAGCACTAGAATGATTTTACACTATTTCTGGTGGTATCGTTTTCTCCTTGATGACCAGACATTTGCTAAACTCCATCTTTTGCCATTCTGAAATGTAATTTTGTAGGTTGCAAAGCTTCTTCGTCTTAGTAGTTGTACTGCCACCTGTCCTTGTCTCTTTTGTGTGTCTCGATGTCAGTGTATAGATTTGCAGTGTTTTGAGTCATTAATTATAATGTAAGATCTGTGATTATACAGGTTATTTAACTAAATCATATGTGTCTGTTGTAATACCATCTCTAGTGGTTGATTTGTAATTAATTTGATTCCCCCCATCGTGTTTTTATTTTATTTTTAATTTTTCCCCTATACTGTAGCTTTCCAATTTTTTTTATTTTTATTTTTTGTAAAATCAAAGGTTGCATTCATTTACTTTGAAATAAGTATGTGATATCTTGACTAAACTAACTGCTACATTATATTTGATTTATATTTCACCCCTATTACCATGCCTGCTTGTTGTGTTTTTTGTTTTGTTAGTTTATTTGGCAACTGGTTGTTTCAGAACATTGAAAATCTTATGTCCAGATTTGATCTAGATGCACCATATTTCAGTCTGTCCTCATCTTTTGATCTTTATGATTTTCTGTAGAGATCTTGGGGTTCACGTGGATGGCTTTATTGCAAATGTTGCTCACAGTTTTGTTGTGGGAACAAGTAAGGTAGGGTTGAGATTTTATTATCCCCAGTTGTCTGTCGCATTTTGTCGCTGTTGACTCTGATGTATTTGAATTACATTTCATTCCCTCGTGTGCAGGAGAATCCTGTTACAGGGCGTAAAGCCGACGTGATCAAAGCCGCCCACTTGTGTGCAGAAGCCGCTCTACGTCTTGTAAAACCAGGAAATCGGGTAACCTGTTCTTTCCTTCCTTTTAGGGCAACTACACCAACTTTTAAAACTTGTAAGACTTTTTACAGCAGGGTTTTTACTGGATAAGGACGTGTTCAAGAAACACTTGGACCTTTGAAAATGTCATAAATGCTAGATGGAATCCAACTTTGGTCATTGGTTTACATGTTTGATATTATAATATAGCTTCTCGGAATTAGAATATTACCTAATGCAAATGAGAATCTTATGGTAATGGGTCTCTCTAATGGTATTGGTTCTAAGCTCTGGTTTTATTTTATTTCATGCAGATTTTCTCAACGAATGTTCATCTTATTCTGCTTTTTCTTCTCTTAGAACACTCAGGTCACAGAGGCTTGGAATAAGATAGCTCAATCATTCAAATGCTCTGCCATTGAGGGTAAGTTAATGTTGTTATTGAAAGAAATACTTATTTTTATATAATCTGAATATCTGTAAAACACAGGTTAAAAAAAAAAAAAAAAAAAAAAACCTGTCTCCGCTTGAACTCGAAACCTTTACCACCATAGGAAAGTGACGATATCAATGAATTGGTTAATTTAAAAATTACTTTTTGTCTAACCATGGGTTTCTTTGAAGGTATGCTGTCTCATCAGCTGAAGCAGCATGTCATAGATGGTGAGAAGACCATAATTCAAAACCCCACAGAACAACAAAGGTTAGAAGTTCTAATCATTCTTCATTTTTGTCCATCACTCAATGAAGTCACACATTTTCTCAGAAATGGTCCCTGAAACTTATATTTCACTAATAGAATTGACTGTGCATTCCATCTGATTGGCTGTTAACATTTGCTGACAGGAAGGACCATGAAAAGGCAGAGTTTGAAGTTCATGAAGTCTATGCTGTTGATGTGCTAATTGGCACTGGTGAAGGGAAGGTCAGTTTTGTTTTGTTCATGAACCACCCTTATTTCAACTAATATTATACTGTAGCTAATCCACACAGTTACGTTGCCTCTGTGCGCTCTGCCCAGGCTCGGGATGCAGGTCATAGGATCACCATTTATAAGAGAGATCCTAGTAAGCAGTACGGTTTAAAGATGAAGACTTCACGCACTTTCTTCAGTGAGGTGGAGAGACGCTTCGACACTATGCCATTCACTCTTCGGTATTTAACAATCCCAATCCGTATGCAGAACAATTTTTTTATGTCCAGGTTGAGTGCAAATTATTTATTGTATCATTATTCATTATTCTTCCTTTCAACTAGGGCTTTTGAGGATGAGGCCAAAGCGCGTCTTGGGGTGGTGGAGTGTGCCAAGCACGAGCTGCTGCAACCTTTCAGTGTGCTCCATGAAAAAGAGGGTGACCACCTGGGGCTTAATTTAGACACAATACTTATTTAACGGCTGCTTTGGATTCTTACATTTGCCTCCTCTGTTTCTATCTCATCTCAGGAGAGTTTGTGGCCCAGTTTAAGTTCACAGTACTGCTGATGGCTAATGGACCGCATCGAATCACCAGCGGAGCCTTTGAGCCAGAACTCTACAAGTCAGAGTACGAGGTACAGGATGCAGCGCTCAGGGTAAGACGTGGAACCCACAGCATCAACACATTTTAGTCACGCATGCATCAGGAAACTGCATGGAAACATCCGGTCCTCTTGACATAAAATGGCATACCCAGTTTTTATTTTTTATTTTTAGACTTTGTTACAGAGCTCCGCTAGCCGGAAAGCACAAAAGAAAAAGAAGAAGAAGGTATGTTGGTTATGGCTTTGTCCTCTAGTTAATTGGATTCATGCATACTCCTTTTAAGAATTTGAGTTATTAAGGATTAAAAGACAATATCAAGGACAACCTGCACAGATTAATCAAAATGTATAACATACTCTTTGCTATTTTTAGGCTTCCAAGACTGCCGAAAATGCTACTGGACAGCCAACTGAGACCATGGAGGAGGCGCAGTAATTGATATCCATCCACACATCTCCCTTCCCCAAAGGACCACAAGATGAAAGACTATGGCAGAAATATCCCATAATACACTTGCATAATTGAGTCTACAAATAAACGAACCATTTTATTTTGAATTTATTTCAACTTTGAATACCGTCACCTTCCTAAAATTATGGCCTATGTCACTTTTTGAGGAAAATTATATTTTTGCCTAAGTCATCTCTTCATGATGCTGGCCACCTCTGGTAAAATTGTCCTTAATTGAAAAGATCATGCTGTTCCTACCCAGTAATAAATATCATATATTCTATATTTGGTTCAGTTAATTCTGTTTTTCTCACAACTTGAAAATATGACACAGGCCATTATTTTAAGGTGATATGTAATTTGAAAGACCAGCTTTTCCGTGATGCTTAACCCTTTACTGCATAGGAATCCCTTTTTTTTTCTCCTTGTCTTGAATGATGTTTTTTAGTGGTTGTTGCCAAATGGTACTAGTGCATGACAAAAGATATTCTATAAAATTATCTTAAAGAAAAATACCAGTAAACATTATTGTTGCATATCCAAGTATTTATCTATTTAATAATGGGTAAATTTATTTGTGAAATTATACCTGAAATAGCCTTTTCTTTAGGGTGTAAGGAAGTGACGTGTTTTTATAGATTCTTGGGTTATCTTTGGCCAAAGTAAAATGCAAAAGAAATTGTGACACATTGCAACTTGCCAATATCTTGCTTTGGCAGCAATTGATAACTGAGTAATGGGTCACAAAAGCATTGAGTATCCATTACTAAGTGTTTTTAGGGCAGCCAGGTTTGGGTCTCCCAAAGAACACAGGACCACTGTTTATATCCCTTTAAATATATCCCTTTGGTTGAGGGAAAGCAAATAGGTGATGTATGGCAGCATGCAATAAAGGGTTAAACTGCACATCTCTGGGCTCTTCCAGATATTTGTGTCGAAAACAAACTTCCTAGTACTGTTCTTCCGTTGGTGCTATCCAAATGTAACTTAATACCTTTGGCCGGCTCATAATATTAAATATAAAACCAATACGGGGAGGGGGCTGAATTCACTGCCTTGACATTTTTATTTTCCTGTAAAAGATGAAATCTACTTTTTATTTGATTAAGGTTTTTCACTTTTCTATCCGTTGATGGGTTTTTTTCCTTTGCTTTACCACATCACCACCACTCCACCAAAAGCTTCTGAGTTTTATGAAGGAAGTTGGTGGGTCATTTCAATGCCACTGGACCTTTTCCGTCTAGATGTCTAGAATGTTAGAATGAGCCAGATTCGGCAACATTTGGGTATGTGCTGAATGGTCCGATGTTGGTTCTAGTTTGTGAAGGTGAGCTTCACACCTGATAAAAAGGGGAAGCGTGTCTTTGTTTCGGCAAAACAGTCGGAGCCTTTTCTGAAGTGTGGAATTGAGAAATCTTGCACTTGCACATAAAGGATTATTGGTGTTATAACACTTTACCTTAACGATCCAATTGGACAGTGGGAATTACTGTCAAGTGTGACCAAATGGAATAAGAAAAGGGTTTCATAGCATCTGTAATAATTGTCAACATCTTTTTTTTTTTATTGCTTTCTGGAATAAACTATTGAGATATTGATTGAACGATCTGTTATATTTTTCTTGGAACAGACTTTGGTTTTCTAAATTTACAGGTAATAATTTAATTGTGCGGGTGGCTAAACCTGACCTGAAAATTTCAAAGCTACAGTTGAAAGCACCCGGACCCCAGGCATTGCTGTGTTATTATCATATTATTATCTGAGAATTGCTTCAATAATTCAAGAGAAATAACTATTGAAAATTGTTATTGAGTGTAATATTTACTTATTTTTATTACAATTCTTGCTCTATCATTACGATTTGAAGGCCTTCTATTATTGTAAAGCACTTTGAGTTGCATGTTGTGTATGAAAGGTGCAAAACAAATAAAGGTTATTATTATTATTATTATAGTTTACTTATTATTACACCCTAAAATTGTATTTATTTGTTTGATTATTTGTTATTAATTTACATAACCGATTGTATTGGGATCGAAAACGAAGAACACAGCGCCAACTAGTGTTCCGGAGGACTTACGGCAGCGTCAACATTTCCGGTGCGTCAGCGAATTGTCCCCTAATAAATACCGCCCCCTCGTGTCGTCACTTCCTCTTTCAGACGTCCTCCTCGCGTAGAGGTACGTTTCGTGTGCGGTCGCCGTGAGAATCCAAGTGAATCCGCAGCGTTTGAAAGGCATCCGCAGCTTCTAATGACGGTTTCTGTCTTTTCTCCCTCAGACTGAACTCCACGAGATGAGGGCCAAGGTAAGATGACCCGACCAGATGCACCGTTTTCTGGGTCTCTGTCGGCGCCTCCCACCGACGCGTCCGACGGCCATTTGGCTAACGATGCTCCGTCGCTTGACGTCGTTAAGACTTGCTTTCCGCTAATTGTACCAACGCGCTTTTATTTCGCAACCGCGGACGCGTGCGTTGCGTTCGTCCCAGTTAAGGCTCCGAGAAGGTCCTACCCGCTCCACCGAAGGCCTCGGAGCGGCGCGTCCAGCTAGCTAGCCCGCTCAGCGTGGCGGCCTAACGGCTGCCGTCGTCAGCTTGACTGTCCAACCTGGTACATGCGGCGTATGTTCAGTTGTTTGTGTTCGTGCACAAACTAAGAACGTGCAAAATGTGTATTTGACCGTCGCTTGTTAAGAGTTTAAATGTGGATGAGAGCTGCTGTACCACCTATTTCCCCTGCGACTGAGGGAATAAATAAATGCAGCTTTAAAAATTAACAAACGAGTTTGTCTAGTTCAGTGCATGTGTGGTTTTTACAGCCTCCGCATCTTAATACATTTACTTACTCTGATCTTTGTCAAACTACCCAAATGTCTGCAGTTCCTTGCAAGACTTGTCCTCGATCCGCTGTTGTGCATTGTAATGCTCCTGCAATTTGACTATTAACTTTATTTTCTTTTTTTCAGTGGAGGAAGAAGCGTATGCGCAGGTAAGCATCTCGATTAAATTAATCAGACTACAGCCCCTAAAGCCCCTTTACAGCCTGTTGCGGCATTATTCCGCCTGGTGAAAGGTACCAACACTGAATGGGGGGGGGGGTGGCGGATCCATCCAACCAACCATGCCCCTCTTCGGCATGGTTGTATTACACATCACGACCTCTGGAAGCCGGCGTCGCGGCATGCTGTCTAAAATCGCGCACGGGTGCGGCGGCCTTGTTTCTGTGTAAAAAGGCAAAGCCATGATATACTCGATACTACTTCATGGTAACATGGCTTGTGTATACATTGCCAACAGGTTTTGATGTTGCCATCACCTGTGTATGGCCCTAGCCTGCTTTAATTACAATTTATGGGCTTTTGGTTTGCAGTAGGCATCAAATTGCATTTTTCTAATTACCCTAAATGTAATGTTGAAAATGATTAACGAGGCTGGTCTTCCAAATGAAAATTAATCCATTGCACCAGAAACACCACAGCATTGCCTAGGAAAGGCAGAAATCTGACTACTTCAAAAGCCATGTTAAAATGGGATACAAATTATAATGGTGCTGCATTAGCTTATCAGGGTAATATAGGACCACTAGAGCTTCTGATCAAGGCCCCACCTAACACTGAAAGCCCTTGGTACATAAACTTGTTTGTATGATACTGTGGTATTGTCACATCTCAAACCACTTATCTGTAACTAGTTCATGTCTTTATCAAGGTTTTGGTTGTAAAGACCTCTTTAATGGTGTACTGCTATGGTGACATAAATGCAGTACACCAAATGTTATAATTCAGGGACTGTGCATTCTGTTCTTTATTCACATTGCAAAGTGTACTTTTACTTTAAAGAACTAATCTGGGTTAGACCTTTTGAGTGTACTGTCTTCCTAAAACACACCCATCTGTCTTCCGAACAGGCTGAAGCGTAAAAGGCGAAAGATGAGGCAGAGGTCAAAGTAGACGTCCCCCATCCCCGGCAGCTGTGATCTTGTCGCCCTTTCATAAAAGACCGAAGCACGCTGCCCAAGTTTCAGGAGCTCTTGTGGACTCAACGGCGGCACTGAGGACGTGCTTCCCAGGGCGGGCAGCTGCGGATGTCTCCACTTAGAAGAAGACCGATGATCAATCTGTTAACATCAGAACTAAAGCTGCTTTAAGACCATAATAAATGTTTGGTTACCAACAGCACTGTCTAATGTGGTATCTTGAGCTTTAAAAACAATTATTTCAGTGAGTTAAGCATCAAACTACAGACGTAACTGGAAGCTTTCATAGTTGAGATCCCTTGTAAGATTTAGTTTGGTTGCATGCACATCAGGGTGTTGTGGTGGAATTCCTATTCGGTTGACTAAATTTTACATGATGCTGTATGAATGCAAGTTTCCTCAGTTTGCAATTTTACCTCACCACCGGTTAATTTAACATGGTACAATGCAGAGATGAAACGTGTCAGCCATAAAAATACAAATATTACTTAAATGATAATATTGTCGGATGATGCAAATATAAGGTACTTGATTCATCCCTGAGGGAAGCATCAAAATAAAAAGCAATAAAAATGGCACTACAATAAATTGAAAAATGAAATTTATGTTGGCGTGCTTCTGGGGGAGTGTCGGCAAAAACAGTAAGCACTTTAAACAGATTAGAAGCATTTGACAAAGTACCTTTTCAATAACTATGAAGATGTGACCGGCTTACTCCGGTTCTCAGAACACATCTCACTAAATACCAACTTTCGTAAAAAGTGCTGAAATGCCAACCAATAAAGTAAAAGTTGGCACATTAACTGAATCCGGCTGGCAATGCTATTATACGATGGAGAAAGAAATGGATTCATTTTCTGTAGTTGTACCTCTGACTACTTGAAAATATTCTTTATTCATTCCTGGAGGGAAACGGGCAACGTAATAAACCTCAGTATCAACATTTCACATTCTGACAAAAGCAAGTGCAAGTTTGACCAATTGATGTAATTTATTAACTGATTTATTTACCTATTTAAGAACTGATTCATTCATCTATTGCACTACATGGTTGGTTTTGAATCTTTCCTTTGATCAAACACTGTATGGTGTCAAGCACTTGGACATTTTGACCGAAAGGATTTATTATTTTTTTGTTGTGATGGAAAGGTGCACGGAAAAGGCCAATTGTAAATGAAGATGCAAAGCTGTGGCAACCCCGACGTCAAACACTGGAACGCCTGTTGCTTGTCCTGCAATGCAGAGGATGTGCCACTGTGACTCTGTGCTCTCTACTGTGACTGTTGAGTACTGCTCAATACATCTACTGCTCAAACAAATGACAAAAAACACCTTTATTTTATCCTCAGCAGAGTGAAAAAGAATCTTCATGAGTGGGTCAGCCTCTGCTTGAACTATTCCTGACAGATCGCAGATGCTTGCACATGCCTCTTTGTTTGTGTTATTGTGCTTCCTTCCTCTCATCCTGCCCTTGTTGCCCTTTCCTTCCATCCCTCCGTTTACTCTGTTTCCCGTCACACCTCTCCTCCTACAGAGTGTTGGAGACCGTGCTCTACGGCTCCAGATCCTTCAGATTGGTATCGCCAAGCCAGAGCTGGACTTCACAGACCTTTACTTTTAACACCCTCCCTCTGTCTCAAACCGTGCTCATGACGGTAGGAAAAATGTCCTCTGGTGAGATCGAGCCCTTTTATTTAGGTGTCCCTGTCACAGCCTGACAAATGCCTTGGTTCTGTAAATTGATATGATCACACCAAGTCGGCCGTTCACACATTTGAAGAGCTTTCTAAATCTTGGGATAAAAATGATTGTGTGAATGACCATTTAATCTCCTAATCCTTCACTCATTCACAATGAGATCAATATTTCATAATATTTACCGCTGAGAAACCTACAGAGTTTTTAATTAATTTCCACATCATTAGATATTGAACCCCAGATTTTCTGTATGCCACCATTGACCCTGGTTTCCATATATAGTGCTATAGCTGTCGGCTATTTCCAGGCCTAAGCAGGAGATACTTCCCAGGCCAGGACTCCGTGACAGTGCAAGTCTTAATGTTTCACACTCCACTAACACCCACATACTTCGGCATAAACATGGCGAGGTGTTCTGGCCCCGATTTCTACACCAGACATCTCTCAGGGGCGGCAGCACTTGTCTCCAGATTTCAGTGTCCCCCTGTCATTTTGCCAAAACTCTTTGTCCCCACGGCACCGGATGATAAACATCATTTATAGAAAAAGAACATTCAGTCAGGTCCATAAATATTTGTACATTGACACAATTTTCATTATTTTGGCTCTGTACACCACTACCACAATGGACTTGAAATGAAACAATCAATATGTGCTTTAAGTGCAGACTTTCAGCTTTAATTTGAGGGTATTTACATCAAAATCAGGTGAACGGTGTAGGAATTACAACTAATTTTATATGGGACCACAACTAATTGGGCAAACTAACATAATCATAAATCAAATTGTTA
>OMKR01000631.1:0-12511 GCA_900302355.1 Cyttopsis rosea
AAATCAATAAACATAAAAATGTTCATGATAACAGTAAATACTGTGATTACAGATCCTTATTATAAATCCCACTTAGTGTGTACGTTTTGCTTTACTTTTTACATCTCACCGTGTCTTCTGAATGTTTTGTAGTAAATTGAGTCACAGAGAAGCAGAGTCAACGGGTATTCTCGAATTGATACAGTATATAGTTCTAACACATTTTCTTTCAACCCTAGTACACTTAGTATATGCACTGATGTTGTTAGTGTTTATTATTAATTTCTAGGTTTATTGTATATTACCAGCCAGCCAGATACTATATTTCCGACATTCCGGCATGACTTGAACGCCACGCAATGAAATAGAACTCGGAGGACTATCGCGAGAGCTGGGAGCGCGGGGTGCGCTCTCGGGCCTGGTTTCCGGTGTAAATGTTCACATTCCCGCCATCATCGCGCACCCGCTGTCAACAACACACCGCACCGCACCGCAGCAGGTGAATGCCGGCAAAACCGCGCTCCCGCTCGCCGAGGACCCGGAAAAACAACCGCGAGACCGAGGAGCCGCGCGAAGAGCACCTCCAGCGGGAGAGGTAACGCTGCGACCCGGCACCGACCGTGTTTCCATTGCCTCCCCCCCCCTCAAAAAATGACAACCAGGGAAATTAGCCAGTTAGCAGCGAGGCTAACCTGCTAACGTCGGCCTTTTCCTCCCATTCAGCGCCGCTAGCGCGTCGGCTAACCGAGGGGGACGACACTACCTACCCGCTGCTCTGGCGCTCGCGTCCGGCAGCCCGCGCCCGCTCGTCTTGTCCGTGCAACGGAGGGGAGGGGGTGGTGGTGGGGTAGGACGGTTAGCCCGTTTTAAACGCCGCTGTTGGAAAGTAATTTACGCCGCCACCGTTAAAACCCCGGTGCGTTTTACCGAGGGTGTGTGCATTGGACTGCGGCTACCCACCGTGCCGTGGAGGTGGTTGTTCTGTTAGCCGCTAGGCTGCTAACGGTGCTAGCCCACATCGGTCGCTCGCCCTCATTGTGGAGCCATGTGTTCGTTTTAAACGGCCTCGCCTGGGCTGTAATGTTTGAAGAGCACTTTACTAGGCGCGTCTGCACAACCCAACGCACCAGCGCTGACTTTTATCAAGTTTATGATGTTCAGCTTTTGTTGCCATAGTCAGAAAATGTGTAAATTCAATGGTGTGTTTATGACCGAGGTCACAGTTAAATGTGGTGCTGTGCTGAACTATATATTGAGAGGTGTGTCCTCCTTATTTACATACACGAGGGGGCGGAATATTAGAAACACCTCTGGATATAATGCAGCTCAGTACAACACCACCACCAACCATGACCTCGACGCTACGACATATCATTGAAGCGACACCTCTCCTATGACAGCGTAAAAAAAACAAAAAAACATTGTAGGTGATGTAAAGCAAAATGTATGGCTGAGCTGGTGTATTGGATTACATTGGTTCGTACAGGTGTACCTGATAAAGCGCACGCTGTCGTGTAGATGGTATTCGGTGTCCTTTAAGAGTGAACTACTAAGCTACTACTAACTAACTAAGTTAATCTACAACGCACATTTCTGCCATCACTTTGTTTGTTTACAGTGTGAGTTTTTCCTTGTCTTTCAATTTAACCTAATCCCCTGTTACACCGGTGTTACGGCAGCATACATCAACAACGATAGGCAATAATTATAAAGTAATAATAAATATGAATGGGCATTATACACTAAACCTAAAAATCAACAGAAAAAATAAATAGAAAGTTGGCAATATACAGTAAAACCTTTGCATACAAATATATTTAAAACAAAAAAGTGAATTTATATATGAATATATAAATATATAAACAATATAAGGTGTGCCGTTCTTGTCATCGATGCATGGTACAAAAAAGTGAGAAAAACTTTTGTGAAGGTGCTTCCATTGTGCTATTATCAATGTGACGGTGTGCTAATCAATGTAGTGATCCTGTAAAGTGGAACTGCCAGACTACCTGCTCCAGGCAATGTGTTGTTCCTGAGGCAGGTAGTCCTACAGTTAAAAAAGAAATGACCTGTGAGCCATGTGATAATGTAAACAATGTGTAAATAATTCCTACTGTATTGCAGATCAACTGAGCCTCGGGATCCAGGTTCCAGGTGTGCACAGTAAGTCATGGCGACCGCAGTGACCAAGCTCTCCAGTGGCGGTGCGGTCAACATCCGCTTCCACAGCATAGAACTGGGCACCACGAGATGGAAAGAGGGCACCTTCGAGATCCTGGAGAAGGACAACAAAGTCAGCCTTTGCCTTAGATTCAGCTGTGGCAGAGCACCGAAAACCTTCCAGGTACTTGTTAGATATTAAAGTTTAACAAGTAACGGTGGGGTGTACTGGTATCAGACATCTGTCCAATCGCAAGCTTAAACCAATCTTCAAAGCATGTTAGATGCCATTGTCATTTAAGGAAACATTGAAACAACGGTTGCACGTCGATTATGTATTCAACTCTGTTATAATTTAATAACATTTAGGTTTTTTTCTACAGCTAAACCAGAATGTGAAGCAAATTTCGCAGAGCGTAAACCGCATCATGGTGACTCTGAAAGACACCACCATCATCACTCTGGATAAGATGCACCCCACTTTGGTTCAGAAGACCAAAGAGTACCTGGAGAAGCTAAAGCCCGGAAAGCAAGGTATGTGCACGTGGTTCTTCCTCTAATTATTTTACTTTTCTGATTTGAAATTGAGCTGAACTCTACTTCAGAATTTAGTTAAAAATCCAATCTAACTTGTGCAAGATCCATTTTAGAACCAACCACCAGAATTCTTTTTTTATTCAAGTTTTAAAAACCTCCCATGGAAGTGCTAGCTTCAGTGTGCTTGGGAACCGGACTGTGAAAAATGAGACCAGTCCATCGGGAGAGAGACAGGTGACTAACAAACACAAAATATATTTTTTGCCGTTTCACCTTGTGATCCAACATTTGACTTATTTCCTGATTTACTTAGACTTGTAACATCTTCCAGGCAACACCGAGGCGGCAAAGTGTGGATGGCAGGGAGGAAACGACACCACGGAAGCCCCTGGGCAGCCCGAGTCGAGCGGCCTCTACTCCCACCCGCAGTGGGCTTTCTGAGAACAGGTAGGCACTATCCCAGTTTTGGTAACTGGAGGCAAAGGAATCAAGCTGTGAGTGTGTGTTTCAGGGTTTCCGTTAGAAAAATAGATGCCGCTCCACATGTAGTGGAAGATTTCAGTGTCTCCGACAAATGGGAAAAATATTATCTGTGTACAGGGAAGCAAACGACTCCCTTTTCGACGAATGTCCCTTTTTCAACGTCAATTTGGGTGACTTAAGGAGCAAATGCACGTGTAATAATTGGACTAAAATTATTATTCCATTATATTTTGACGTGTCACCTGAATTTTGTGTTTTCCTTTACATAAAGACATTTCCACCATAAATTGATGCAGAAAAGGCAAATTGGAGCATAGAAATTCACCAGAATGCAAGAAAAGTGTTGTTGACACTCAAAAGTTGATAAAATGTCTGAGGGTTTTAATCTTATTTAAATTAATGTTCTGTTTAATTGGTTGGGTATTCAAATCATGTGCAATTTGTTCAATAAAAGCATGTTCAAAATAAAAAAGCACCATGCGTAACGGGGACACTTTCTCAGTCACTCTATTACCCCCCCCCCCCCACTCTCTTTTTCACCATACATGTGTTTGCATCTCTGTGTTTATTGAGCTTAAAAACAGTTGATAGGCAGGCTATGTAAAGAATGTAAAAAATAAATATCAAAGAAAAATTGGGGTAAAAATCTGAAGATAAAATGCTAAACAGTGTTTTTATATAATGAACATTGCAAAGCACTCCTAATGTAAGTAGGAAGTGGACAACAACTAACAAGTTCTGTTTTAATTAACATTTCACTTTCACAAAATAAATATGGCAAGTCGGCCTAAATCTAAATAAATAATTACGTTTGCGGTTTTGCCTGTCTTGGTCGGCAACGCCTCATTGACATAATTTACACAATGGATATTTACCGTCTGATTTGGGTCTGAAATTAAATAGCCAAAAAAAACGCCAAACTATATAGAGGCTTTCTATATAGGGGCTTCTTTCTATATCAACAAATGTAATTGGCTATAGGTGAAAGGTCAGCTTTAGTTTGTCCAAACTGATTGGCTTTTTGTTGCCACTTGCCTAACGCTTCTATAAATTATCAAGCCTATATTATTTCGAAAAAACTGTAATTAACGGAAATCCTGGTGTGTTGCTCAATTTTTACTCTTGCAAGAACCAGTCAAGTTCTTTCTTGCTTGCACCTCCCTCTGCCCCAATGAATCACAAGTTTTGGAACTGGAGTGCTAGGACAAATAATCTTTAAGAAGAGTCGTTAGATGTGGCATCAGACACTATATTGTGTCAAACACTATTAAAGGAGCACTGTGTCCAGTTCTCTAGCGTTGTACCTCTAGCTTTGTACACAGTGAGTAAATTGGAAGCGATGAGTAAGGATGAACGTAGAACACTCCTTATTTATAATTTGAATTATCATTTTTATTCATCATTTCAGTTATTATTTTACCTCTGTATTTGGAACACTTGCATGTCAGGTTGGCAACAATTTTCCCCTCATCCGTCACAAAATGATTTTTTCCGCCTCCTCAGGAGTGAGAAGAGGAAGAGACTCCTGAACTCTGACAGTGACTTAACTGAGGACTACCCCAAGGAAAACGATTCGTCAAGGTACAAGTAACTTAAATCTCCATCTGAGCAATTCTTAATTATTTTTTGTACATGTGTTGGATTTGTGGGCCACTGCTGTTGTGACTCGAGCGTAAAGTCACTTTACCGGTTACAAGGATTGGTGTGATGTATCTAATGTATGTATCTTTTACATAAAGTTATTTTTTGGTAGATATAATAACGGGGGCTAAATTATTATTTCTTATTATATTTAATACATTTTGAATTTGTAATTGTTGTAAATCCTCCCCATGGTTACGTTTCTGACTGTTAATTACTACCTTTTTACTCTCCCACAGCAACAACAAAGCAACGTCTGACCCTTCTAGAAAGTTCCTGTTGAGCTGCAAAGAGAAGCTGAAGCAGGCAGAGGAAAACCGAAGTTCAGGTAGGGTTGTTCTCTACTGGGCCTGTGTATTCAGACTATTAATTGTAGTGTAGGAGATGTTATTTCAAGCTGCTGTTTGTTTTTGTCCTGTCAGCTCCGCTGGGTTCAGCTCCTCTCCAGCCAACATCATTCTACGGCAGCAGATCAGTGACTAAAGATTACAGCCAGAGCCACTCCTTCCTGGACAGGTCAGAACCCGAGTCCTAGCAAGTAGTCCAAGTAAAACAAAATGCATTGTACAAAAGAAAGAGCATAACATTTTTTGTTGTTTTTAGCCCTGTACATTGCTGAACATTAAAAATAAAACGTGCCCCCCCCCAAAAAAATACAATAATTCGTTTTTCAAGTTTTCTTGGCATATTAAACACCTAAAGCTTTGACGATTCTTTAGGATGCCACCATCTAGATATGACTCCTTCTGATGTATCTGATTTACTTTAAACAAAAATTTGATATTCAATTTCAATCCCTGAAAATACACACTTTCAGTGATTGAAATATTTAATTTCAGTATTATTGTACCAGTATCCCTGCATCCCTAGAGGATTCTTCAGTTTGTTTTGCCAGTACAAAATCTGTTTTAGATTAAGAATAAATTGGCATTGAAGAGGTCTTGTGTAGCATTTGCTGATACCAATTTTAAGCACGCCACATTTAATGCAACTTCTTCCCCTGCTTTCATCAGGCCGTCCAGTACCACCCCGAACCCATCGGTCAAAAGAAGCCTCATGCTGCCAAACCATTCCACCCCCTTTAAGAAAGTGCGTCCCTCTGTGGACTACGGAGGCTGGAACAAGCAGAGGCCGTCCACCCTGGCCCAGGCTCAGACCCCGCTGCAAGGGTAGGGATGTGCTGCAATATACAAACAAATTCTCATCAAATTGGCCTACAGTGTTGAGCGTGTCCATTTTGGAGGCTGTTAAACCAGTTGGAAACAGTCCTGAATCTGTTATGGCTATTGTTTTGGCATTAGGTACCGCTCAATTAAAAAAAAAAAAAATCTGTGAATTTTTTTTATTTTTTTTATTTCAGCAACTTAAAGTTGAGTGTGTAGAATTTAGTGGCATCTAGCGGTGAGGTTGCAGATTGCAACCAACTCAGTACCCTCCGTGTAGGAGAAGCTACGTGAAGCTAGGTGGCGGTAAAGTCCCTCTCTCGAGCCATTTGTCCATTCTGGGCTACTGTAGAAACAACATGGTGCGCTCCATGGAGGCGACCCGCTCCCCATATACACATAAACGGCTCATTCTAAGGTAACGAAAACACAATTGTTATTTTCATGGGGTTATACACTAATTAATACATACTTATGAATATTATATTCCATTTCATTCCATTTAAGTCCATTCTGCTAAATGCCACTAAATTCTACACACTGCACCTTTAACTGACACTTGATATTGTGCAATAATAGCTTTTTCCATAACCGCCAAATATGAGTACCAATAGAATGCACATCTTTATTTTGTCAAATTTGGTAAATTAGTTTAAAGAAAAATATGAATTACTTCCCTGAATGAGGATATTAACCTATTTGAATGGCTTGGAAAATAAGTATGATGGAAAAAGGCAACATAAATTAAACGGTGGGAGGCAAAGAATAGTGTGCTGTGGGGTCATACCAGACTGGCAAATGCTTTTCATCTTCAAACTGTCTTCTTTTAGATTCTCCAACCTCGGGAACACGTGTTACATGAACGCCATCCTCCAGTCTCTGTTCAGCCTTCCCTCTTTCTCCAACGACATGCTTAGGCAAAGCATCCCATGGAAGAAAGTGCCCATCAACGCACTGCTCAGGTAACGTGCTCGCTGGTAGACTTGTTGGATGACGGCGGAGCCCTAGATGGCAGAACATATCATGAATACAATTTATTGTCATGTACATTTTGAATATTTTTATTTAAGTTTTGTATTTTTTTTTAGCCAGAAAATATCACAATTTCTAGAGGTCTTTATGAAGTGTACTGGTTTAAATAAAAATAATTGACAATTTAATGTTGACACTAAACAGTATGGATTTTCACATTGGTAAAACTCACCCCACCAAACATCTTCATGATGCTGCAGGCGTTTTGCCCACCTCATGGCCAAGAAAGATGTGGGTTGTCCAGAGACGAAGAAGGACCTTTTGAGGAAGGTTAAGAGTGCAATCTCCTCGACGGCGGAGCGCTTCTCTGGATACATGCAGAATGTAAGAGCTTTTCTAGCACTTCTCCCTCGAAAGTTTAAATGCTATGATGTCACAGTGCCGATTGGGCAATCTAAATCGTGAGGGGAAGCCCCGCTGGGTCGCTGTTCACTGTTTATTCAAAGTTTATTCATATTACATGTGTCACGTGTCCAAATTGCACCAAATTCGACACTGCACGTCCCAATACACCAGCCAAGTGTGAAGTAGATCGGATGAACGGTTGTCGAGATAATTGATGGACAGAAATTGAAGGACATACAGATTCTTTCCTTTTAGTAGATGGATAGATGACTCATTGTCATACAAATAATTGCTATTAATAATTTTATTGTTTTTTTTATTGTATTATGCAACAATCATAATATAAGATTATAAATAGTATAATAATGCATATCCACCTTTTATGAAGAACTGTTTATTGGCATTGAACATTGGAACATAAGAATTTGGGTAGACAGTTAATTTGTATCAACCCAACCCAAAGTTTGCATTTTATTTGTTGCAACATTCAACACTTATCTACCAATATGTATCACCCTGGTGCAAGACTTTATAGGTACCTTTCACACTCGGCAGTTTGAAAATTCTCCTGGTGGGGCCACATTGAACATCAAGGGAAAACAAACTGTTTAAATCTATTTTAAAATAGACATATAGACGGTCATAAATCAAGTTTTTAAGTTGGAACTCGACGGCCCTCTAGTTGGAAAGCCTTTTGGTTCGGTCAGAAGTTTGCTCAATTTGAACATAAATGTGATTTTTATTCTTTTTCGCCGTCGTTCTCCCCCCTGCAGGATGCCCATGAGTTCCTGAGCCAGTGTCTCGACCAGCTGAAGGAGGACGTGGAGAAGATGAACAAGAGCTGGAAGAACGAAGTGGCCCCCACCTCCTTCACATCTGCTGCAGCGTGGGATGACGGCCAGCAGGGGGCAGCACCATTGGCAGCGGGCAAGACGGAACACGGCGAGGAGACGGATACCTCGCGCATCTACACGTGCCCGGTGGCAGTCAACATGGAGTTTGAAGTGCAGCACACAATCACCTGCAAGAGGTAAGGCCTCTAACACAGCCTTGACTGTATAGTGTTATCTTTGGTGGCGGGGGTGAGGTGAAGCATGTCATCCGTATTGACAATACCTTGTACTTTTCTGCTGCTGCAAGTTTTATCAAAAACAAACTAGAAGTAGGTTTTAACTGAGGGCTAACGCAGATGTAACTAAATTGAGGTGAAATAGACATTCTTGTTTCAAATGCGTGTCTGTGTTGTAGCTGTGGGGAGGTGGTGACCAAGCGGGAGCAATTCAACGATCTGTCGATCGACCTACCACGCAGAAAGAAAACCCTCCCACTTCGCTCCATCCAGGACTCTTTAGACCTCTTTTTCAGGGTAAGGGGGCAGTGTCTCTTTATTTATTTGTATGCATTATTTTTTTTGGTGGGACCACACCCCTTTTAATTTACTGATAACTTGTAGGTTCACGATAAAACCAAGCATAACTTGGTTAATGGTAACTTCATTTTTGCAGATGGAGGAAATCGAATACTCGTGTGAAAAGTGCAGCGGGAAAGCAGCAACGGTCACTCATAAATTCAGCAAACTGCCCAGGTACATAATTCCATTTGGAATGGCAACCTTTTTGGTTTGTTTGTTTTTAACACCCGCATTTACTCCAATGTTTGCCTTTTGTTGATCAGTTGATTTGCTTGAGATGGCTGGGATATTTTGATATTGGTTGCATGTGAAACAGCACGTAGAGGTGCACATATACATAACGCAAATACATTTATTGGCTGTTTCTTATAAAATGCCAGCTATATAAAGTATCAAATGTGGGATTTTTTATGTTTACAAAATAACGTATAACTGATTGTCACTTTAAAAAGTGTGACCTCTAACCGCATGGGAAACAAATAGTCCCTTACAGTGGATTTATAGACTCCATGACAGTGCTTGGTTTGAATTTGCCGTTTGTTAATAAAAGATGCTGGTGGTAAACACTAATTACTTGTCTTGTACCGTGGCTCTTTCCTGCACAGAGTTCTCATCCTCCACCTGAAGCGATACAGTTTTAACGCCCAGCTGTCTCTGAACAGCAAGCTTGGCCAGCAGGTTGTTATTCCCCGTTACCTGACCCTGCTCTCCCACTGCACAGAAGCCACCCGACCCCCGCTCATCTTGGGCTGGAGCGCCCAGGCTGCCATGTAAGACCCTTCATCTCCTTACTGCCTTATGTACCAGTTCACTGAAAATTTTCCCAATCTTTGATATGGGTAGTGAACAGTTGTCATTTACTTGATTTTATGTGATGTAGACTCGTGAATAATAGTGAATAATCCATAAATCTTTCTTTGACAACTGTATGTAGAGTAGATTGAATTAATTTTTTTCCATCATCATTTAGCAGATGCTTTTGTCCAAAGCTACTTACAATTATTCACACACCAATGCAAAGGCATACAATATTGGAGAAAATCATCATGCATGCACCTCCTTAACTTTTTCTTCTTCTCTAATAAAGGTCTCGAACACTCAAGACCTCCCAATCTGTCAATTCTTCCACAGCACCTCTCAGGTAGGACTGACGAATTTAAATTATTCTACAAATAGTGACATCAATAAAGTCATTCAATTTGACATAAGTAAACATGTATTGAAAGGGCTCTCTGCAAACATTGAGTGATTCCCCAGATTTGAGGGAAGGGTGTAATTAAATTTCCATGTTAAGTCTCATCATAGCGGTTTTCGTGACTGTGTAGGAGGGTTGGTGGGAAGGCGTCCAACTCAAGCTGCAGCTCCATCCTACTGGACTCTGATAGTGAGGAAGAGTGCAACAAGAAGGTGAATGGGGGCCGCAAGCGACGCCTCAGCGACTGTCTGCCTGAGGAGGAGGAGCGACCAGAAGAGGTGGGCATTTGGACGAAACGCAATTTAATCTTGTGACAATAGATGGCTCAAAGTGGATTAAATTTTTTACTTAACGGAAATTTGAGAACCCTGCACTAGTTCACAGCTAAACATCTTATTGCTGATCTACATTTTCTATCCAATATTATATTTATATGGAAGTTTGTGTGTTCAGCGTGGGGTGACTGTTGAACAAGCGGACTTCAACGGGATAAACGATGATGAAATGCTGGCTGCCGTACTGGAAATGAGCCGCCAAGAGGCGGGGCTTTCAGCTCCGCCCCCATTGGATGAGTCAACCAGCAGCCCTGACACGGGCTTCGGTGACACCGATGCCCATGACTTGGCTTATCACACAGAATTGATGGAGGCAGACAGCAAGCAGCCTGCAGGTGGAGAATGTCTATATTAATTGGAAAACGCTTTTAATCCTATCATAAATCAGCTAGGGCTGTCAGGAAATATGAAAAACATATATATATAAACATCACAACAGACCATACGTATAATAACTGAGCGTGTCTGTGTGCTGTAGACGTGTTAGAGTCCCTGGACTTGACCATGGATGAGAACAAGGAGAACCAGACCCCCGACGGGGTGCAGCAGCAGGGGGAGCTGGACTGGGTTCAGCAGTACAGTCTGGACCAGGAGCGGGAGGAGCAGGAGCTGCAGCAGGCTCTGGCCCAAAGCCTCCAAGAGCATGTAAGACCCACTTGCTAGCTCTATTCCTCATCCAAACCAAATAGGATACATTTTTTATATTTATTAATCAATTTGTTTTGAACAGAATGAGCATGTTATAAATATTTAGGTTAAAGCAAACATACATTTTATATAAATTTTTCTGTCTGTGATGAAAGCTGTTGATCTCCTGGTCTAGTACCTTCTAGACCAAAGGTACTCTACTTCAGAGGCCAGATGGGCCTCTCTGAAGGATGCAAAGGGCCACAACTTATTAACATTTGTACAGTTTTATTGACTGCATTTATTACTGCTGTTTAATATGCTGCACAGTCTTGCTTGTCCTCCTTGCATTCCAAAGCATCATGGAATAATATGAAAACATATTCTCAATTTCAACAGAAAGAAATGGTAGGGAAAGAAAATGGTAGAAAACTGCCCTTTGATTGGCTGGTTTACTGCTAATAATATTACTAATGTTAATATAACTATACATTTATTTTGTATAAATCCAGATTTATTTTTTTAACAAACTAATGTAGTGGATTTGAGAAGTAGAGAACCCTGTTTTCATCATCCATTGCCATAATAAATAAAGGTGCAATATCATTAGCTTTCTGCTGTCAGTTTGAATGGCTCAAAATTAAAGGTGCCTACCTAATTTTCACACTTTCTGTGATTAATGATAATCATACGTTCATAACCACATAAGTCAGGGTCCACAAAATAAAGGCTCATGGCTGCCAGTTGAGCAAGTAGGCCAGCGAAATGGCACTGTGTGAACCAAATTCATTGTAGCTCTAACTGGAACTCACAAAATTGGCAACTTTTCTTTCTTTGCCTGCCAAAAGTCCAAAAAGTGTGTTTTCTCTTCCCTTCCTAGGAGGCTCAAGAGATGAGGGAAGATGACGATCTAAAGAGAGCCACAGAGCTGAGTTTGCAAGGTAAAAAAATACTATATATTTTATATAAAGTATATTTACTGTATAAGTCAAGAAACTCAAATGGTATCTGATTTGAACAAACATTGAATATGAATCAATGATATTTAAAGATTTAGTTGAACAGTTTGATCAATTTAAAAACAGTGACTCCAAAAAAGAGGGTCTGGGAAAGATCGAAGATGTTATTTTTATGCCCGCCAGAGTTCAACAACTCTCTCCCAGAGCTGCTGTGCTCGGACGAAGACTCAGGCAACGAGGATATTCTTGACATGGAGTACAGTGAGGCGGAGGCCGAGGACCTGAAGAGGAACGCTGAGGTATGACGCGGCTGGACTTAAACATGGAGCAGCTGTCTACTTTTTACCTAGATGATGATGTCCCAATGTTTTTTATTGCCAATTCTTTATTAATCAATCAATTGTTTCTCAAATATTTCAAATGATCAATATTGAGGTATTCTCAAGGTATCATAAAGCAGATGTTTATTGACTGCAGGTATATGTCCTGTACAGTGAACTTGACACTTCTAATATGTAGTAATTATAATGATGGTAATAATGGCTCTTTTCCAGAGTGGAGATCTGGCCAACTCATTTAGACTCATGAGTGTCGTCAGTCACATTGGAAGCAGCTCGTCTTCTGGTAAGCGCGTATCCTGTTAG
>OMKR01000637.1:0-13900 GCA_900302355.1 Cyttopsis rosea
GCTCCACTCTTTTACCTGCTCCTCAAATTGGTTGTAATGAGTATCTGCTGATCTCCTAGTTCTCAACACATGACTCCCTCTCGTATTCATTTTATCAGTCAGTGAACTACTAGTGTTCCCGCAAGACAGTTTGCATGCCAAAGGTTAGGGTTAGGACAAGTTGTGTTTGTTCTGGCTCGGCACATATTAATTCCCGGCGGGAATTGTTCAGGAATAATTGATATTGTGATAGGTGATATTGTATGGGATTTTGGTTAAATGTCGTGATGTAGTTAAATGTTGTCTTTAAGGCTGCCGGTTAATTATGGAGGTTAAATTAAGCTAAATTATTGAACATATCAGGTTTTGAGTAGTTTGTGGTCTAAGTTTGGGTATCTGATAAAAAATATTGTGCATGCCCAGAACAAGGACTAAAAATATCCATGAATTAAAGTAAAGTGTTCCTGGCAAACGCAACACCGCACCGCCACTGTCCTCTGTCTGAACGGGCTGAGCTGCGTCAAAATGACATTGTTTTCTAATAAAATCCAAATGTTTCAATGACAATGCACTCAGTTCATCTCTTGGAAAACGTCTTTCTTCTGTTCTTGAGAAAAGAGACTATGAAAAAAACAAACAATGTAGTATCCATGAAGCCTGTGGGATTTTGTGCGTAACCCCGGCGTACCAAATGATTTCCAGATGATGTCAACCCCCTAAAAGACATGTAGGAGCGGCAAAAGGATCCAAGAAGAATATAATATAATCTGTAGCCTATTTGGTCTACAAATGTACTGAACATATACCTGTACATTTTGTTTTTAACACCGTCCTGCGTCTCACAAAGAACAAAGTTGTGAAGAACAAATGTAATGTGAAATTATGAATAATAAGTTTGTGCAGTATTGGGACTGAGTGCAATATATACCCATACATTAAAATTCCTTTCAATACGTTATTCCCTCCCTTTCCCCTACAGGGTCCTCTGCCCGTGTCTCGTCTCTCAGGATGTCGATCCTGAAGACCACCTGAAGACCAGACATTGACGCTACCGCTCGTCCGCCATGATCAGCCCACGTTCCAGCCACGGACCAGCGCTGAACCCCAGCCCTGTCTGGCTCATCCTCGTGCTCCTGGGCTCCTCTGCCACACAAATCCGCTGCAAAGATGGTGAGAATGAACATTTTTTGTACAGTTAGTAAAGAGTAGAGACTGCAATTATAAATTATAGTAGTAAAGTCCCAATGGAGTCTGGCTTTCAGCTCCATCCAGCTTTTAACTACTTTATCTGGCTGCTCTGATGATTTATTATTATGAGATTATTTTCTGAATACCGAAGCATTATGGAAGTGAATTAACTTTTAGCACGGTCAGTAATCGATCAATTAAAAATGCCCCCTTTCCTTAATCCTCCAACTAATCAGACTCTCAACACTATCTTCTCCCAGCCCCGGCCGTTCCCCACATGGTGAGCCTATCGGGCGACACGGTGCAGCAGCAGCTCTTGGTTTCCTGGCTCGGGGGAGAAGCCGGAACCTTCGACCTCCTCATCCTCAGAACCGAACTTAATGAAACCGTCTTCTACGTAAGGCCCGTTTAATGTTTATTTTCCTTCCTTTAGGCCTTGTTCATGTTTGTTTTCTTTTTTGTAAGTTTGCATTTAAACATTGCTTAGCCTGTTATCTTTGAAGATTGGTGTTTGATGCTGCATTTGTGGTGGTGACAATTTTTCGTTTTTCTTCAGTAATTATGAAGCTAAATTAACTGTGTTTATTGTTAACTATGTATATTGATGATGATATTTAGATGAAGTAATTTAAAAAATTAGATTTTTCTCAATGTGATCCTTATTCAGACTGTTGTGTTGGCAATATTTATTAACTAATATTTTTTGTTTCAACAATTTTTTTGATCAATGGCAAAAATTGCTTTGTCCTTGTTACATCAATTTGTATGTGTTATGTCATATGTAATCTGTAGTAAACATTCCATTAAAATCTTATTATCTTGTATCTCTGTTAACCCTTTAACCCGTTTTATGGTGTCCTTGTATGATTGATTTAAGAGGTTAACTAGAGTTTAAAACTGTCCTTTGGCTACTGAACTACCAAATCACATTGCCATTTGCCAACACTTGGCTTTTTATTTGAAATGACCTGTTTAACTGATTAATTAATCGAATAGATAATAGACCCCTAATATATCATCATAAACAATGCATTTATGTGTACAAACATTGCCAGTGATTGCTGAGCTGCCATCTTGCCTGTGCTTTTGAGACCTCTCATTTCATTGGTCGCTGTGTGTTATGTGCATTAACCAGGAAACTGTAAGAGTGGAGCAAGAGAACGGGCGGCACCACTGGACGTGGACCTCGCCGGAGCCTCTGGAATGTACGTCCCTGTCGGTCCGGCTCCGGTCCAGAGACGGCCAGACGGTCAGCGAGTGGAGTGACACTCAGATCCTGCCAGGTGGAATTTTATTTTGCTGTGGTTGTAACGGACATAGTTCTTGCACTGCATTAAAGTGAAAAGAGCACAGAATGTTTATAAACTGTCAGCTGTGGGTACAACTCGGATCATTTGCAAGAGTCAAATCAATTTCCAGCTCAATTCTGCTTCTGAAACCTTGCATCTTAAATGACCTAAAAATCCAATTGAAATGTTCATTTTTCTTTTCTGTACGATACCGCAACTTATTTTATTTTTGTCTCTCTTTTCCCCTCATACCCTCCCCCCTCTGTCTCATCTGCAGGGATGGACCTCCCTAGCAACAAGAGGTCCTCAATGTTCCCGCAGGACCGAGTTGTTGCAACGGGAGCCAACACCACCTTCTGTTGCATTGTGGGAGAGAGAATGCTCTTAGGCGGGATTCGCTACAGCACGACCGTAATGAATGTGACAAGGCTGAGCAGGCGGAGCTATGCCATCACCAAGACCAACCAGGAGTCTTCCGGCTTGACAGGAACCAACGTCTTCTGTAGCAGCGAACAAAAGTTAATTCTGACCGGAGCAGTGGTGTTTGTTGGATGTAAGATGGAGTGATGGAGTTATTATTAATTAATAGATTCATAACAGGAAGAAGGTAGTGAGGGAGTGATATAAAGTAGAGCAATGGTTCTCAACTTGGTGTCCGGGGACCCACCAGGGTTTCAGGGGGTCAGCAGCAAAATGATTACGACTTAAACTTAACTGTTATTTCATTTACAAGATGTTAGAGAATGGACAATAATGAGTGTTTTGATCATAGTTTCACTGTTATTTCCCTAACTATAGTATAGACATGCAAAACATGCCTGACCATGGAGTTCTACATGTGATCTTGGATCTTATTCTAAAATAACCTTTGATACCCATTTTAACATTCAATATAGCTCAGTGTTTGCATTTTGGGTTAAGCAGGATCCTCTGTGTCGTCCTCCCCAGATCGTCCTTCACCCCGTGAGCTGGTGTGTGAGACGCGTGACCTGGTGTCGGTGGTTTGTCAGTGGAACAGAGGCCGGGACACACACCTCTACGGCAACAAACGAAAGACATACTACACACTGAATGGAAGGTACTATACAAAAACAGTATTTACTGATTTACTTAACATGATAACAAAGAACGATGAATACCGTATTTTAGATTTTCTAATTACGTTGAACCTCTGAGCAGAAAGTTATATCAGTAGAATACCAATATATTGATACATAGTATATTGAAATTTATATATAATATCAATATACTAATAGATGGTGTTGAGTTGCATGGCACTGTGCTGAGGCCAGTCAGACACATGTTTTATGCTTTTGCTTCACTTTTAAATCAGATCTCAGCATTGCATTCAATGTATATTCTGTATATTCTGCCCATTTTAGTTTTTTTTCTTTGGAAATTTGGCGATTTGTGTACATGTATGTGTATATGACGACCACGACAAATTTCTCCTACGTGAAAATGTAGTTGGCAAAATAAAATAAAGTAGTTAAATATTCATGAACTTGTTTAACTGTTTTATACATATTGGCCCTACCTTGCATGTCTGCTTGGCCTTTTTGCATTTCAACAGTATTCCTCGATAGGAAGTTTTAGGGCGTTTTCGCACCTAGACAGTACATCGTATATTTTTCATTTTAGTCCGCTTCGTTTCACACTGCAACAATTGAAGGCGCAGCAGTGGAGGTTTTTCTTGTGACCCAGGACTCACTAAATTCCTCTACTGTCTACATCTGTGTATTCACTTAAGTAGTCTTCACCCTATATTTCTATTTAGTTCAGAATTCACAGTAGTAGTCAATCAATCAATCACTTTTATTTAAGGTGTAGAATCACCATGCGGCATGGTCCCGATACACCGCACAAAGAACACCATGCGACATTAAAACACCAAAGTAAAAGATAACATAGCAATAAAAACAAAAATAAAAATAAAACAACTACAATAAAACATCAATGGTAAAGGAATGTTAAAAAGGATGATCAACTGAGTTCTATGTTCTAAGGTGGGTTGTAATGAAGCGAATATAGACAGGTTTTTAGTCTTGATTTAAAAATTTCAACTGAGCGTGACTTTTTGACATGTACTGGGAGGAGTAGTTCTTCTTAATTACTCCACTGAGCGGCTTGTTTTTCTTTGGTAGAAACTGTACAGAGGCCAACGAAATCCAGAAGAAGACAGATAGTTATAGCTGCAGCCTGACCGAGTGGGAGGGGAACTGGACGCTGGTGGCGAAGAACCTCCTGGGCCAGCACCGCCTGAACGACTCCGCTGAGCTCAGACACAGAGGTGGGAGTCTCAAATGACACGGTTGCATAAGCACTCCAAAGAAATAAGCTTGTGGTTTGTTTTTTCCAAGTACGGTAGCTCAGTGACTGTTACCTCCATCTGGTCCGTTCCCGGCTGGAAGCAGACAAGTTTTGGGGCGAAAAGTAGTTCAACATTTAGATCGAATAACACCAGATGTAATTAAACTTTTGTTGATTATTCTTTGTTTATTTTTTTTATCCCAGTGCGCCCTGTGGCACCAGGCCGCCTGACGTCTGTCAGCCATGCCTGGAATGCCACGCTGCTGTGGGACTGGAACTATGAGAGCTATGGCTCGCTGCCTCTTATCTGCCAAGTGGAAACCACCTCCTACTGGCACAAAACTACGGTAAGCAGTCTGTTATTCGTATTCTGTGTGGCTGGGGTTTTTTTTTTTCTTGTTTTTTTTCAAAGGCGACTTTGAAAATTCAATCAAGTTTCTCTACCTTGTAAGAAAATAGTTCTGTGTTTAAGTAAGTAAGTAAATCACTTACTTACTTAAAGTAGAACTTTTTAATACATAGTTACAAAGTGCTTTACAGGTATGCTGCAGGTAGCATAAAAGAAGCACAATTGAAGGAAGAATAAAACCAGACAGAGTGGGCATATAAAATAAAATAAAATAAAATAAAATAAAATAAAATAAAACGGACACGGTAAGATATAAAACAAATACAAATGAATACAAATGGAGAGGACAAAAACAACAAAAGTTCCAAATTTACAATCATATACTGTACATGTACCGTATACTGCTCTTCCATCCTCTTAAAAAAGTGTGAAATTGTGTTGAAGTCTCTGAAGTTCACAGTAATAAGTAATAAATTGTATTGTGTGTCCCCAGCGTACCTTTCCTGGTGTGGGTCTTCGCTCAGCGGTTCTGTTGGACGTGTTTCCTGACGAAGACTACAGCGTCAGAGTCCGCTGTGGCACCCAGCAGAACTTCTGGAAGTGGGGAGACTGGAGCGACTCCATTCAATTCAGAACCAGCACTGACAGTAAGCAGCTTTTATTTCTTGTTTTTTCACCTTAACCATGCGCCATTTTAACTTGGAGCTTGAATCGTTGGAGTGTTTTCAATGCGTTCGATAGAATTGGAAAACACTCCAACGATTCAAGTTCGTCACCGAATGTAGGATGTTTATAGTGACAAGTTTTAAATGGAGTTTTTGTAAATGTATGATGAAATTATGTAAATTAATTTTTTTTTTACATTAATTAAATTATCTAATTGTAAATTGTAAATTAAATAATGCGAAATATGTTAAAAAATAATTATGTATTTTTATGTTACACAACAACTTATACAAACAAAAACAACTTAAAAACTATTGTACATTAAAAAACACATCCAATCAATCACAATACAATCAATCAACAATGCAAATAGAAGTTTTTCATCTCGTCTCGACTATTTATCTGGACAACATTTACAATACCTATTTTCCACTCCCAGTTCCAGAGGCCCCAGACGTTTGGGTGACAATGGACAGGGACAACACTGGACGGGTCATGTGGAAGGTGACCAACACGTTTCATTGATCTTATTTATCTGTTTCATCTTTATCTTTATTTTATCTGTTTGTTTGTGTGACACACAAGTGTGTATCAGTGTACTGAATTGCTCTATATTTATGAAAAGGACTTATTTGAACCCTCCCTCCCTACTTTGAACTCATTCTCTCTACATTCCCTCTATTTCTTCTTTCCTTTCCCACATTCCATTCATCTCTCTCTCTCACTCTCCCCCTCTTGCTCTCCAGCCCCTGAAGCGCAGACAGAGCCATGGGCAGATCACAAGTTTTGCAGTGACTCTCTTCAGCCCAGAGGAGAACGTCCAGCACACCGAAACGCTGCCTCATTACACCTTCACCGTGCCCTTCAACCTCTCACACATGTCTCCCAGCGGCAGCAGCAGGGTCACGCTTAGTGTCACAGCGAGCAACGCAGCTGGAACCTCACCGCCTGCAAGCATGGTTCTACCTCTGCGAGAGCCAGGTACGTGGAAAAGGGAGGGATTGGAGGTGAAGAGAAAGAGACAGGGCCTTTGAAGAAAATGTAGAAATAGAATACAAGACACATACAGAAGTAGACAAATACAAGTCACTTTTAGTGGTAGATTGTGCTCGAGTATAATATTTAGTTTTACTTAAATGCATTTAGCTTATTTTGCTAGATTTTTTTGTTTTAATGCAATTTTGTATATTTACTTTTATTGGCTTATTCTTACCCTGCCTTTTTTTTATTTATTTATACTTTTTATTATTCTACTTTGTAAAATGCATTTTGCTTGTTTGCTTTGCTTTTATTGCTTCCTTGTTTTAATGTAAAGCACTTTGAGTTGCATGTTGTGTATGAAAGGTGCAATACAAATAAATATATTATTAAATATTATTATTTTATTGAAAGTAAATTGGAGCGTCATAAGATTTTGTGCCCTGAATTAAAAGAGCATGAATAGGTAGTCTCCCAGAGTTCTCTCCTGATTGTCTTTTCACACTGGCAGCATTTACCTGCAGCTCAGAAAAGGAAACATGCAAAGGTTCCTGTCTGTCTTTCTTTGTCAGATGAGGATCCCTCCGCCATGTCCAGAGCACTCTACGTGGACGGTGCTTTCTCTCTGTCCTGGGAGAGCGACGGCAACGCCAGCTGCGGTTACATGCTGGAGTGGCGAGAGGCCTGGTGCCCGCAGGACTGCTCGGTGGATTGGACCAAGGTGGCTGCTGGGAACACCAACGCTTCCATACAGTCAGGTATATGTCAGGCCTGGAAATGAAACGCTCCAAAACCCATGCATATGAGCTAATATACTGTAGTGATTTTGACTTTCTTTCTGAAACTGAAACGAAAACAGACATATGTTCCCTCAAGATAAAAACAATAATGTCCATACGTCTGGTACTGTATATTAATAAAAATGCATGATCTGATGGTACTTGTTCAGTAAATAATATCTGAAAAGGTGTTTATGGACAAGCTGCTTCCAAAGATACTCTTATTATAACACTTGAAAGGGCCTTGGGAACATAGGATGTTGGTAATGTTTTTATTAGGATTATTAAGATGTAATACATGATGTGTTTTTAGACGACTTCCAGATGGGCGTGAGGTACACCTTCTCCCTGTACAGCTGCTCCTCCGAGGCCCCGGAGCTGCTGCAGCGCTGGCAGGGATACACACAGGAGCTGGGTGAGCAAAACACCATTTCCCCCCGGGGAGAGAAGAAAGTAACGCTGACATTTTTAAAGTTTTAACTTCCTCTCTTCTTCACTTTTTAACCCCCACCGTCTCTCTGTGTCTCTCTCAGTCCCGTCCAGCTCCGCCCTCCACTTCGTGACTACTCAGCAGAACTCTGACGTTCAACTGAGCTGGGGAGAGATCCCTCTGGTCGACCGGCGAGGCTTCCTGCTCGGCTTCCGTGTTTACCTCAATATCGGCTCTCAGCTCAAACTGCTGGGTACATTACATTAGATTACATTACTGGCAATAACATTACACGGCTTTTAGAGTAGAAAGGAGTTTCCATTGGTCTACTGAGGAAAAAACCTTTCTGCTCAGATTGTCACAGAAACATTTTGAACTCACTTAAACTGAGTATATTCTGTGCATTAACTCACATGCAGTCTTATTCCTTTCGCTTACATTTCCTCTTGTCTCCATCTTTTGCCTTCCCCCTTTTTATTTTCTTTTCCTTTCTTATTGTAGCAACCCTGCCTGACCCGAACAGCAGGAACTACACAGTGACGGGTCTCCCCGTCGACTCCTATAAGTTCACTGTCAAAGCCTACACCTCTGCAGGCGAGGACACGGGCGCCACGGCCTCCATCACCATGGAATCATACTGTACGTACAGCTCAGATAGGTTTAAAAACCTTTTTGTGCAAAATAACTGTCACTGACTTGAGCTGCACGTTAATGTTCATTGTCAGTGTCACTCAAAAAACACTGGTAAAACCCAACAAATCCAATCCTGTCTAGGGGAAGAGAGTTCCATCATATAGTATCATCATTTGTCGTTTGTTTTTGTTTTTTTTCAGTTGTTGCTTTCCGCACTATGGTTAAAAAAAAGAGCTTCAATAGTAAGTGGAAAGGATCCAGGTCAGAGGAAGAAAAGTGTTAGGAAGGAATAGGAAGGTTAGAATCGACTTGTGATGTTTGGCCTGTTTTGCTAGTAAGGACCTTTAATACGACCAGAAGTAGAGGACCTTTCTATTGTTTTCGCGATAATCATGCAGACCAACTATGTGATTAGCTGCTGGATGGTGCTTCAAAATGATGATAACAGAGGAAGCAGTACGCTGGTAATTCCACTTGTTTCTTGGATGACACCTTCCTGTTTATCATCACAGCTGATTGGCTGCTCCTGGAAATCTTGGCTTCCCTGGGAACCATGGCCTGTTTCCTCATCCTTGTCACATTCATCTGCTACAAGAAAAGGAAATGGTAAGACGTTGGTCACATACATTTTGTGCAATGCAATCTGTGTTTAAATATCCTGACTGCCTTCCCCCAATTGTACGACTCCTGTGCCCGACTCTGTCCCTTGGTTACTGTTGCTAAGTCAGTTAAACGATCCAAGAAGTGTCAAGGGTCTGTATCCAAGCTCCAGTAGCATCAGAACAATGGACACTTTACCCTCTTACTCAAACAGGTTGGAGATGTACACATATTTAAATGTCCAGAATAATCACAAACGCTTTCACAATGTGTGTCATTCTGTAAAGTGTAACTTTGTTACTTTAATACAGACATTTCTCATGACAAATTCCATTGTATTATATTTGCTATAGCTAGTGCTATTCATTCATTTTCGTCACAGGCAGCTCATTTTCCAGGGCTTTGGCTTTTAAATTTCCTTCAGATAAAAATATTTGACATCACACAGCCCATTTTGTGTACTTACACACTGAAGAATCAAATAAACGTAGATAAGTTATGTAGATATGGCTGCAGTACATCGGTTACTTCAGCATCATCTCTTGGATTCCTACAAAACAATAAATATGGTGGTTTACTTCATAGATCTAGTTGATTTTGTTTGCGCTGATGTTTGCAATGGAATGGTAGTACTTGGTTCAGGATTTCTACAGCTTTAAACAGCAAATTGCTTTTACACCTTGTTTACATCTCAGCTATCAAGCTGTCATTTGGCTGACATGTTCTTGTCTTGTCATCAGGGTGAAGAAAGCTTTCTATCCAGAGATACCAGAGCCCAAGCTGCCTGGGAATTGGTCCAGAGCACAGGTGCGCTTCGTCCATCAGAAGCCGATTTATTACCTTTCTATTATGAAATATTATACACAACTTTTACATGGAATCTTGACATTACACTCAAACACAAAGATTTAAATTCTAGAGGCTACCTTTACGTAAAAAAAAATGTAATCTACCGTGTGACCATGTGACCATGTTAACTTTCAATATGTTTTCAAAATGGAGCGATGAAGGGTAGTTACATGTACATTGTGTTTCCTGCAGGGCCTGCTGGATGTGAACCCTTCTTCCAGCAGCATGGTCCACATCGTAGAGGAACCGCAGTGGGATTCCAGTAAGGAGGCATTGGTGGTCATCCCAGAGGAAGAGGAGGATGAAGAGCAAGGGATAAGAGATGAGCCAGTCGACACAGATGAGCCAACATCGATACGCTATTACAACCAAGTGATAGATGAACGTCCCATAAGACCACGTTTCCCAGACTCCTCGGCTTCATCTGTGTCATCCTTGGACTCAGTGCACACCGACGTGACCTACACGGGGATCCAGACCTCGGGGTCGTCCCTGGCCTTTCAGACCGAGCCGCAGTTCTCCTCCGATGAACACCAGCCTCCTGCTGGCTGTGGAGGAGGAGGAGGAGGAGAAGGAGGAGGAGGCTATCGGCCTCAGATGCAAACTGGAGCAGAAGCCCAGTGTCCGGGCCAAACGGCCCCTCAGTCCTTCCCGGAGCCGCAGCCCCCTTCAGGGGGCTCGTTCGGGGGCTACCAGCCCCAGAGCTCCTGGCATCTGGACTCACCGGGGGAGGCCGAAGCCAGCGGCGACCTGGCGCCTTACCTGGGCTCCCCCACGTCTGTGGCCTCCACCCAGTTCCTCCTCCCCGACGGGGGGTCCCCGGAGGGTGAAGGGGGGGCGTCATCGTCAGCAACGACCTGGTTCCAGAACCTTCTGTCGTCGACAAAACCCTGATGTTCTTTCTCACCGCGTGCAGGTGGCACTAGGGGGTGCATTCATCGAGGCAAAGCCTTCATAACGGTTCCAGGTTACTTGTTTGATTCGTCACTGTAATGCACCACAGATATCCAACCTACACGGTCTTAACATCTACTGCTATCATTTAATGACACACGTTAAGTAACCAGAAGGTTCAGAATGCAGCACAGTTCTCTCAACCTGCAGAAAAATGGTCAACAGCACAGACGTGTTAGTGCATAACCGATGGTGGTGAAGCCTTTTGGAAAGTATTCCTGTCATATTGCTGTACTACATTTCTTCACCGTGCTGAACTCAGCCCTCACCGCTGATGTCGTCCCCCGCTGCCTTTCCTGTTACACTCAGAGACTTATCTACATCGGGCATTTTGTGATGTCATATCCTGTGTTCCAGCCAGGATGGTATTATCTCGGTTGTCATTTCAGTGTGTGTATATTCTTGTGACGTGAACTTACTAATCACTAAAGACATTAAATGAGAAAAAAAGACCTGAAACAAACACAGAAGAACACTTTGAAGAACACAGCAAAGAGCACTAACATTTAGAGTTACTGACACTGACACTAAACATTTTGTGGAGCGACCTTTGGGATTTGGGACTGTGACTCACGGCAGCTGATCAGCCCTAGCTTAAAGGTTGTGTCAGTAAGATTTCAACATCAGCAAAGCTCATCTCATCCCTTTCACGTCTCCGCTCCTCCCAGACAGCAAACTGTAGAAATATGTAGTCTGACTCTAGACGACACTTTATTCCCCATTAGTCTTCTTTTGTGGTTTGAATGCGTGAATATCTTACTGATACAACTTTAAACTAAGGAAAAGTCTTTCTGCTGATGGATGAATTTTTGCATGTGAAATGGTAATTGCTTTACACAGAATCCACTAATATAAGCTATGACAAACAGGATATCATGTTGGAAATGGGAGGATATATGTGAACTCCCTAATAGGAAAAGGAGTAATAACAGGCTATGCAGAAATGAGTAAAACACTAGTTTCTGCATAGTGACCTGATCAGTCATCCCATAGTTTTGAATGTTAGTTACTGTGTCCTTCGATGAGGGACGTTTTGAGTTGTCAGTTTAAAAGCTAAATGTACCAAATTGACTCATTCTTGAGTAAAAGAAATATCTATATTGAATTGCCTTGATAAATGTTATGCTTCCGCTCATTTGCATCATGTTACCTTTTCTATGCTGCCTTGTTCACGAATATTGTACAACATATAATGCACAGTAAATTAAGAGTTTAATCAAATTAGAACAAAACAGAATGTTACTGTATAGGTTCACAGAGACTCCCCAGGGACTTTGATTAATGCCTTTCACAAATCTAAATTTAATTTGTTTACATATTATTTGTCCCAGAATTACTCTTGTGAAGGAGTGTGTTCAACACATTGTAAATACTGGAGTTGCTTTGTTTTCAACCCTGCAGCGCCTGCAGAGTGCAGAGATTTAACTTTAGACAAATTTGTTGACAGACAGCGACGATGGTGTTGTCTGTCAAATGGAATCCATCCAGTCCACAAGCTCTAATATACAGTATCTACTGTGGTGAAAATGATGTTTAATAACTATAATAGATGTATAATGCTGGCCAGACGTCTGATCACTCTAACACGTGAACGTTCCTCATCATAACTGTGAAAACATTGATATGACTTTACTGATGACCAGGGAGCACGGAGGGCTTCTCTGGAACAGTTAAACTGCATTGGAAGGTATTTAACCAATGATCAATTAAAAGCCACGGGATGTGGAGGGGATCATTTCTAATATTCAAGTCTTGCTGCATTGTTTTTGTTTGTAAGTCTGCTTTACCAAACCAAGCAGACGTTTGGAGAGCTTTTTATGTTGAGTTTGGTCACCCAACAAGCACCTTCCTTTCTCTCTTAATTTGTTATTTTTTTATACAGCAAAATATTTTTTTAACCTTTTTAGTGCAGCCCATATTCCCTGTGAAATGTAATATTTTATACACTTTAGGCTTAGTTTATTGTATTTGAATTGAAGTGCAGTGGCATTCCTTTTATTCATAGAAACGCTTGCTGTGTCCGACAGTCCATGCAACAGGTAAAATATAGACAAAAGGTTTTGGATTAAAGAAAATATCACCCTGGTCATGCAAAATGCACTAAAATCATTTGTTTTCTATTTGCTATATATATATATATATTCCCATTGAAAGGTAACCTGTTATAGAATTTAGGCTTCAGACTGACTGAAATGTAAAATTTGGATACAAAACTCATGTAAATTAGTAATATGGCATAAAATATAATCTTATAGCCTTTTAATCGCTTTTCCTGCGTTGTGTTATTAACTTAGAGACGTAGAGCATTTATTTAGAGCGGATGTTACTCAGTGTGGGAAACCTCTCACTGTTGAATTTTAAACAAAGCAAATAGGGTGTTTCAAATCAAGACTGAACATTTGTTTGTTTATTAAATGACGTGGTTTTTAGACATGACCTGCTGTTCCTCTCAGGTCCTCCTCTTTGCATGGATGTACTATTATTATCTGTTAATGTATTCCCCTCGAGCCTATTTTCACCCTGACCTGTCGCTAATACTTCTCTTTACTAATGTTGGCAACGTGACAGAAAGTTGTTGTACAACTTGAAACACTCGCATTCCTAAAAAAAAACAGCATCAAAATGTGTTATTATTACCGTTTCTTTTTCTTTTCTTTTTTTAGTTTGTTTTAGAATTGAATGAAACAAAAACACTGAATTGCTGCTGAGTGTAATGCAAAATTTAAACACTAATTATAGACACTGCTAACACATGCTGCATCAAAGTAATAAAAGTTATGGAAATGTCACACACAGCCTGATGTCTCAGCTTTGTCAGTCGCCTAATATTAATTAAATATTATTGTCAAAGGTATAATTATTAGATATTGTGTTATGGTCGATATATTAATGAAGC